>BPLR01012481.1:0-31280 GCA_021605095.1 Caerostris extrusa
TGTTAGATCGTCATCATCATCAATAGTACGGCGGCCCAGAGTGAACCAAATCTTTCTTTTGAAGAGTTGTCCATGCATTCCTCTGGGTGACAAGGGTCCTCAATTCTTAACCTTTAGTAGAGCAAAAATCGTTTTCAACTGCGTCTATCCGTCACTTTCTTCCTCTTTGTGTCTGTAACTTTGCAAAAATGAGTCTTTTACAGAGTTTAAATCATTCATTCTAAATACATGATCAGCCCAGCTTAATCTGCTGATCTTAATGAATTTCAAAATATCTGGGTCTTTATAGTATTTATAAGTTTCTGCGTCGTGCAGTCTTCTCCAACAATCATTTTCCTTAACACCTCCAAGAATTGCCCTTAAAATCTTCCCTCAAATATAACCAAATGGGCCTCATCAGATCTTGCCAAAGTTTCAGGCATATTGTTAAATAATGCTTATAATTCGTTATTGATAAATGCAATTCCTAGTAGTCGTAAAATAAATAATAAAGTTGGACAATTGATTTTTGCTAAAGCATTTGACCTAGAAAAATTAATTTATTAACTTTTTGAAAACATTGAATCTTTCATAAAATTGAGGCAGAGAAAAAGATTAAATGGATTATAAATAAAGATTGAATAACTAAAAATTAAAAATTAAAAATATTTATATATATATATATATATATATGTGTGTGTGTGTGTGTGTGTGTGTGTATTCAATTTTCACTTACTAATAATTAGAAACATATTGAAATTAAATAATCGGCAGGGCGATATGCAATTTACCCATAAATTTTCGAATTTAATGTAAGAACAAAACGCATAAAAAAACTACAGAATTCCAAAAAATTTTCTTTCTTGAAAAATCTTGTTTTCAATTTGAAATAAAATTGTATATATACATGTGTGTGTGTGTGACACATGTATATATATATATATTCAGAATTTAAGGCCATATTTTTAAATTGAAATATTGACAAACTGCTCTTTTAGCCTTGTTTTAACTAATATTATTTGAAATCGTCTATTATGAATTAAATTTTCTTTAATCTCAGAATTTATTCACAATTTATTGTTTAGTTAAAAATACATTTCTCGTTTCAGTTTGAAAGAAACCCATTCCTATTAAAAGCAATGACCCATAAAAATATCCCATAAAGGGTTCTATGCTAAAAATGAACTATTGCCTTGACAAAAGATCTCTGAAGTACGTTAAAGCGCCACCTGGAAAACGAAAGAGAAAAACTGAAACAAATAAAAAAAATGATTGCGGTATATTACAACTTTTTTCCTTTCCCGGAGGAATCATGTCACCTATTGTAAAAGTTTCAAAAACTGGACCAAACGAATTGTTTCTCGTCCTCAACCCCTACACCCTTGATCACCTGCACCCCCCTCTTCGCCCTCCATCCCTTTCGTTCATTTCTTTTGTTCCATCAGTCTTTTTTTCCCTTAAACCCGCTTTTGTGTACGACGTTTTTTATGCCGCATATCAATAAAAAAAATAAACAAATAAAATATAAAAAAAAAAAATATTCAGGAAGAGAGGGGAGGGAATCGAACAGAACATTTTCGAGAGGGATTGAGATGGGGGGGGTATGAAGAAGGTTGAGGATCGAAAACCGTCCGTTGCAGCAATAATCGCCTGCGATCGATTCGAACCGCAGCTGTGCATCAGGATTCCAGATGCCATCCTTTTTTTTTTTTTTTTTTCATTGTAAATATAGATATATATAAATCGTCTGCGGCCTTTTGGAACGTTCGATTTCGAACAAAGCCGTGCGGATTGTCCAGTCGAATAAAAAAATAAAATTGCTTCGGCGATAAATACGAGATTTTGAGACTTCACTTCCGATACAGATTCTATTGTTTTTTACAGATAGAAGAAGGAGGGGTTGGAAAATATATTTATTCGAATTGCCAGATACAAAATGGGCAAAAAGAGAATCGCTCCTATTTAAAGACGTCACTTCACCGAAACAGTTTGAGTAAAATGATGTTCCTAAATCTTAATCTTAATCGAAATCTTGAAGAAGGAATATTTATTTACTTGGAAAATAAGCTTCTGTTTCTTTCTTCTTTTTCTTTTTTTTTTTTTTGGGGAGGGAGGGCGTTATTCTAAATTTTAATAACTTTATTTCCATATCCATCTGATAAATATACAAATTTATTTATTTATTTGTTATTTTTTGTTTTACTTTTATTTCTTATATATTTTAAGAGAAAAAAAATAATAAAATTATCTCTTAAATATTTTAAGAGAAAATCTACATTTGATATCAATAAAATAAGTAAAAACTTCAAATTTTTATAAATCAAAAATTAAAAATAATAATAATAAATTTTTTTTTTAAAAATTATTATTCGAATAGATGGTAAACGATACATTGAGTACGAGTGTATTATTATATTAAAATTATAATAATTATTAATAATTATAATAATTATATGCATTATTATGTTAAAGTTATGTAAAATTAATAATATAGCCCTCCTTCCTTCCACCTAGTGTGTATTCGTATCGTTCATATTCGTAACGAGTGATTGTTAGAAATCAATCATATTTATAACGAGTGACAACAAATCAAGATAGATTATATTTTAAATGCCTGAAGTAAGGAATTTTAATCATTGAAACAAGTTTATTAGGTAATACTAGTTAATTATTAATTATTATTACAATTAAAATGCAAAAACTCACTTCGAATGATTTGCATTAAATCAACCGCCTAGGGTGTATATAGAATCGTTCATATCCGTAACGAATGATTGTTAGAAATCAATCATATTTATAACGAGTGACATCAAATCAAGATAGATTATATTTTAAATGCCTGAAGTAAGGAATTTTAATCATTGAAACAAGTTTATTAGGTAATACTAGTTAATTATTATTACAATTAAAATGCAAAACTCACTTCGAATGATTTGCATTAAATCAACCGCCTAGGGTGTATATAGGAATAGTTCATATTCGTAACGAGTGATTGTTAGAAATCAATCATATTTATAACAGTGACAACAAATCAAGATAGATTATATTTTAAATGCCTGAAGTAAGGAATTTTAATCATTGAAACAAGTTTATTAGGTAATACTAGTTAATTATTAATTATTATTACAATTAAAATGCAAAAACTCACTTCGAATGATTTGCATTAAATCATCCGCCTAGGGTATATATAGGAATCATTCATATCCGTAACGAGTGATTGTTAGAAATCAATCATATTTATAACGAGTGACATCAAATCAAGATAGATTATATTTTTAAATGACTGAAGTAAAGAATTTTAATCATTGAAACAAGTTTATTAGGTAATACTAGTTAATTATTATTAATTATTATTACAATTAAAATGCAAAAACTCACTTCGAATGATTTGCATTAAAATCAACCGCCTAGGGTGTATATAGGAATCGTTCATATTCGTAACGAGTGATTGTTAGAAATCAATCATATTTATAACGAGTGACAACAAATCAAGATAGATTATATTTTAAATGCCTGAAGTAAGGAATTTTAATCATTGAAACAAGTTTATTAGGTAATACTAGTTAATTATTATTAATTATTATTACAATTAAAATCAAAAACTCACTTCGAATGATTTGCATTAAATCATCCGCCTAGGGTGTATATAGGAATCATTCATATCCGTAACGAGTGGTTGTTAGAAATCAATCATATTTATAACGAGTGACATCAAATCAAGATAGATTATATTTTAAATGACTGAAGTAAGGAATTTTAATCATTGAAACAAGTTTATTAGGTAATACTAGTTAATTATTATTAATTATTATTACAATTAAAATGCAAAAACTCACTTCGAATGATTTGCATTAAATCAACCGCCTAGGGTGTATATAGGAATCGTTCATATTCGTAACGAGTGATTGTTAGAAATCAATCATATTTATAACGAGTGACAACAAATCAAGATAGATTATATTTTAAATGCCTGAAGTAAGGAATTTTAATCATTGAAACAAGTTTATTAGGTATACTAGTTAATTATTATTAATTATTATTACAATTAAAATGCAAAAACTCACTTCGAATGATTTTGCATTAAATCAACCGCCTAGGGTGTATATAGGAATCGTTCATATCCGTAACGAATGATTGTTAGAAATCAATCATATTTATAACGAGTGACATCAAATCAAGATAGATTATATTTTAAATGCCTGAAGTAAGGAATTTTAATCATTGAAACAAGTTTATTAGGTAATACTAGTTAATTATTATTACAATTAAAATGCAAAAACTCACTTCGAATGATTTGCATTAAATCAACCGCCTAGGGTGTATATAGGAATCGTTCATATTCGTAACGAGTGATTGTTAGAAATCAATCATATTTATAACGAGTGACAACAAATCAAGATAGATTATATTTTAAATGCCTGAAGTAAGGAATTTTAATCATTGGAACAAAGTTTATTAGGTAATACTAGTTAATTATTATTAACTATTATTACAATTAAAATGCAAAAACTCACTTCAAATGATTTGCATTAAATCAACCGCCTAGGGTGTATATAGGAATCGTTCATATCCGTAACGTGTGATTGTTAGAAATCAATCATATTTATAACGAGTGACATCAAATCAAGATAGATTATATTTTAAATGACTGAAGTAAGGAATTTTAATCATTGAAACAATCGTATTAAATAATGCTAGTAAACTAATATTAGAATTAAAATGCAAAACCCCACTTCGAATGATTTGCATAATATCACCTACCAAGGGTGTACATAGAAATTCTTCATATCTATTACGGAGTGAATATTAGAAATCGATCCTATTTATAACGAGTGATATCAAACAACGTGCCATCATTAAAAAGGGTTCATTGCTTAGATATCTTTTGAAATGAGTGAAGTAAGGAATATTAATCATTGAAACAATTGTATTAAGTAATACTAGGTTAATTACTATTAATAATATTTATTAATTATTAGAATTAAAATGTAAAAATCGACTTTGAATGATTTGTATAAAATCAATTTCAAGGGTGTACATAGAAATCTTTTTTTCTATGACGAGTGACGATTAGAAATCGATCCTATTTATAACTATGGTGTTTTCTATCTACAACAAAATGAATTAAAATGTAAAAAACACTTTGAATGATTTGCATAAAATCAATCTTCTAGAGTGTACTTAGAAATCGTTCTTATCTATAACGACAGATATCAAGCCAAATGACTTATTAAAAAACAGCTTAGATACTTTTTTAAATGACCGACGTGAGGAAGTTTTTATCATTGAAAATTATATTAGGTAATGCTAGGTTAATTAATAATAATATTATTAGAATTAAAGTAAGATATGAAACGATTTCGAATGATTTGTATAAACTCGGTTACAAACTATCATTCAGTAGCTTCCTGAAATCGACATCCCTCCCTTTGAATCTTCTACAGGTACTTTTTCTTTCTTAAATAAAAAACCCAAACCGTAATTGAAACCACACAAAGAATTTAAAAAACAGATCTTCCCATTCTGCAATTCCTGCAGGACTCGACAGAATATCGCACCATCTTAACTGGGGTAATCGCGGACAGGGCAAGACGGATGGGGTAATCGCGGGGAGCCATCTGCAGGGCAAAAAAAAAATTCTAATTAGAAAAGTTCTGATGCCACATCCCTTGCCACCCATTAAGAGGGACACGGATAGGATCAAGGGGTACTTGCAGTCAATTGGAGGACGATTACCTGGTAGCCGGAAGCGAAACTTTCTTTAACTTTTAAAAGTTTTTTTTATTTTAATTAATTTGCTTCTAGTTTTTAAATAAAAGGTTTTTTCTGATAATGTTTTTGTCTATGAATGTCTTGAAAATAAGCACTTGTTGCTATAGTATTTATAGATTGTTTCAAAAATAAATTATAATAATAGTACATTTATCCGGTACATTATTTGAAAATACATAGATCAAAAGCTCAATGACACTTTGGTATGTTAAAATGTTAATAACATCCATATTGCATAAATATTGCAAATTTCAAAAATATGGCCATATATTACTTTATTTTTGAACTAACTAACTCCCTGGCACTACAGTCCATATTGGTTTAGTTTGCCGCTCTACGGTTATTTTGTGCACACTTTAGGCTAATTAGACCGAAAACTATAGTTTAACGTGGATTCCGAACCACCAACAAACATCCATACCACTACCAGGTTACGAACCCTAAGCCTATGGTACCAATGGCCAGAGCACTAGCCAATTGGCGATCAGACCGCACAGTCTATGTTGGATTATAGCAGTGCCGATTTCAAAACAGGAGATGTTTCCTTTTTACGGGGAAGTGTTGTCAGCCCTGCGCCCAACAGTCATATTATACCGGGATCTATGGTTTAAAGTGGGATCCGAACCGCTACAATCATCCATGGCATCGCAGTGACCATCATGAGTCATCGCAGTCTGTGTCACCGAGAGCTACAGCGTTAGTCACTCGGCCATCAGGCTGCACCTTATAATTGGACTGCCTTTGTCAGTATTTTCTTGATTTTTCACACATACGGCACAAATGTAATTCAGCTTCACTCAAAAGTTATGTGAAAAAGTTTTTTATTTTTTCCTTTGAGAGAGAAAGTTCCTACGAGTTCAATCTATAATTATAATCATCTCGTAATAACTACACCATCTCAGTAGTGAATAACTATACTTTAAAAAAGCATTTACTGTGATATCATTTGTTGATTACGTATGCATTGTTTATGTTTATAAATTATCTTTAAGATTTTTTTGCTATATTTGTCTACAGAATAGTCAATAAACAACTATAAAAAATACAGCAAAGCTGATTTAAACAAAAATTTTCTATTTGTATTTATGTCGATAATTTTTATATCATTTATTATTATTATCAATGCTCATTTAAACAAAAATTTTATATTTGTATTAATGCCCATATTTTTATTCATTTATTATTATTATCAACGCTCATTTAGACAAAAAGTTTAATCCTTTTATCTGTTCATTGGTTCAAAAAAAAAAAAAAAAAAATAATAATAATAATAATAATAGTTCAACTGGTGTGTTGCTTCTGCAAAATAATCGATATTCATTGATATAAATATTTGAGAAATAAAAAATGAGTTCAATTTAAATATCACTTTTACTTTCATAATTTTTCCAAATATCGAAAATAATTCAGTTAAAAATGTAAAGATTCCGTAAAATAAACAATTCATTGTTTACATATTTGTTTGTATTGCTTATAATTCTTTTTTTTTTTTCTTTAGTGTTAAAGATTTTATATAGAGGTAACTGAACAGAAATATTGGCGAAATAAATTTTTATATGATGAATCATTCTTTAATAGAAATCAAAAATCATCACACGAAGAAAAGGTTTGCAATACTTTAACGATATTTATTTCCAATTTCAGCATCGAAAATCAATATCCTACTAAGAAGCAAAAAAAGATTTAAACAAACAATTACACTAGTTCGAAACTTTTTCAATATTTCTTTTCACAAACTTTTATTCGAACAACATATATATATATATATATTTTTGTCATTCAATCAATTCCGTTCTTTTCATTCTGTCCCGGTAATCCCCTATTACGCGTGTTTTACAGAAAAAACTTTTTTATTTTCTTTATTTTTCGTTTTGAAGTAACCCAAAACTCCTGAAAACTACCAAAAAGCCCGCTGTTACCCGATCTTTAAAAGCCGAGGCAAAGAAGTTCCAACAAACGGCTTAGTCCGCCATTGTTGTACCTGCGAAAGCTTCCACCACTCACTCACTTCATTGCCAAAAAGCAAAACTGCGACTCTAATAAATGTTGCCATTCCCACCTTTAGAAATGCTTCGCTCTCCCGCACCGTTCCGGTTGCCATGGCGACGCATCAGTAATGGGAAAAGGGAAGGGGGGCAAAAAAAGGAAAGAATCACGGGGTAACTTTTGAAAATAAAAGGGAGGGGGAAGGAAGGGAAAGATGGAATGTGTACATAGAAGAACAGTTTAGATACCAGCTTTCATCTTTTCGGAGAAGGATATTTACTTTGTCACAACACTCTGATGAACTTGCCGAGTTGCCATTCAGTCAAAAGAATAAAAGTAAATAATAAAAATAAAAAAAAAAATATTTGTATCAGTACAAAAAAAAAAAAAAAGCGTAGAATTGATGCAGATGTTTAATATAAGAACATAGGATGGGATATGTATGTTTTAAAATAAGCTCTGTGCCAGAATATAATGGATATTTACATAGAGGAGTTCGAATCGCACAATAAAAACAAACATTCTATTCAAAGAACGTTTCGAAAGGGGCTGTTTTCAATATCGTCTGCTTGAAAGGAATTAATATATGAAATTAAATATTTAGTCTGGTAGTAATTTATTAAAATGTTTTTTGAAGTATTACTAATTCGCTGAAGTTTCTCTATGATTATAAAGTTTAAAACAGTTAATTAGTTTTCTGTATAATGAGTTTTCGTTCATGTATTTTCTCCAGACTTGCTTCATTATTTATAATAATTATATACTCTATTTATTTAGTAATAGTTAGTGGACTCTATAAATGAAGTCAAACGAAATACTTCACATTGCCTATTTAAAATGATTGAATAGATTTTATTATTGTACTAGAAATGTTTTATTTTGTTAATTGATTCATTTTTAAGTTTGTATTTGTCTAATCTCTTTCATTGTTAGTTGTTTTTTTATCCATTGGTTTTCCCAATTTCAATTATAAATTTTGGCAATCGATTGACCTAATCCGTTTTTTATTCTAATGATTACAGTAAGTTATAAAATTCAAATCTTGAGCTTTCATTACCATTGATCTAAAAGAAAATGACAATTTTTTTAAATATATTTTTAGGTTATTCAAGTTAAAAAAAAAAAAAAAAAGGAATCTTATTTAATTACGTAATAAAAAAAGAGTTATATTATTTTACCTTTACAGGGTGATTATAAAGTACCACTTTCAAAATGCTGTAAAAAAAAGAACTACTCGTCACAATGAGTTAAAATTTGAACTGAAGATACTTGAAGAAGGGTGAGACGGTATAGCACAAAAAAAAAAAGTTTCAGTGATTTTCCCCCACCAATTTGGTATGACTGTGCCGTGGAGGATGGACTTTTCACTAACAGTGCCACAACTGTTGAAGGACTTGGAAGTTTTTTTTTTCGTTAAAAAACCGAAACAATCAAGCACATTGAACACTACAATTGGTTTAATGTGCAACTCATGCCAAATACATTGTAATTTCGATAAAAAATATCACTGGCATCCGAATTCCCTTTCTTTATGGTGCTAACAGCGCCATCTATTAATACATTTTTAGAATTTTTTGATGCTGTACCGTTTCTTCCTTCTTCAAGTATCTTCAGTTCAAATTTGATCTCATTGCGACGAGTGGTTCTTTTTGTGCAGCATTTGAAAGTGGTACTTTAATTATAATCACCCTATAAAAATATGAACGGCATATGTTATTCAAAGAATCAAAAATCATAAAGGTACAATAAAATAAATTCAAAATTGTTACAGATAACTTTAACTGTTAAATATAATATATTTTATCAAAACAAATTAGTAAATATTTGCTGGATAAGACATATATGTTATATCAGCAACTTTTCGATGAATTGAACTTAATTGATTGTAATTCGGTAAATGGTAACAAACTATTCTTATGAGTATATACAGATATCATGCTTCTTTTTTTTCTTCTTCATGGCGCAACAGCCCCATGGTGAGCAAAGCCGTCCGCCCACTGGCAGATTTCGAGACAGGAGATGGCTTTTTATAGGGAAGATTTATCAGCTCTACATAACGCACTACAGTCATATGAGACTGAGATTTACTGTTTAAAGTGGGCTCCGAACTACTACAAACATCCATAGCACCACTGGCACTCGAACCCGAAATCTGTGGCATTCAGCTCCAGAGCGCTAGTTACTCGTTATTTATTTCCAATTTCAGCATCGAAAATCAATATCCTACTAAGAAGCAAAAAAAGATTTAAACAAACAATTACACTAGTTCGAAACTTTTTCAATATTTCTTTCACAAACTTTTATTCGAACAACATATATATATATATATTATTTTGTCATTCAATCAATTCCGTTCTTTTCATTCTGTCCCGGTAATCCCCTATTACGCGTGTTTTACAGAAAAAAAACTTTTTTATTTTCTTTTTTATTTTCGTTTTGAAGTAACCCAAAACTCCTGAAACTACCAAAAAGCCCGCTGTTACCCGATCTTTAAAAGCCGAGGCAAAGAAGTTCCAACAAACGGCTTAGTCCGCCATTGTTGTACCTGCGAAAGCTTCCACCACTCACTCACTTCATTGCCAAAAGCAAAACTGCGACTCTAATAAATGTTGCCATTCCCACCTTTAGAAATGCTTGCTCTCCGCACCGTTCCGGTTGCCATGGCGACGCATCAGTAATGGGAAAAGGGAAGGGGGCAAAAAGGAAAGAATCACGGGGGTAACTTTGAAAATAAAAGGGAGGGGGAAGGAAGGGAAAGATGGAATGTGTACATAGAAGAACAGTTTAGATACCAGCTTTCATCTTTTCGGAGAAGGATATTTACTTTGTCACAACACTCTGATGAACTTGCCGAGTTGCCATTCAGTCAAAAGAATAAAAGTAAATAATAAAAATAAAAAAAATATTTGTATCAGTACAAAAAAAAAAAAAGCGTAGAATTGATGCAGATGTTTAATATAAGAACATAGGATGGGATATGTATGTTTTAAAATAAGCTCTGTGCCAGAATATAATGGATATTTACATAGAGGAGTTCGAATCGCACAATAAAAAACAAACATTCTATTCAAAGAACGTTTCGAAAGGGGCTGTTTTCATTATCGTCTGCTTGAAAGGAATTAATATATGAAATTAAATATTTAGTCTGGTAGTAATTTATTAAAATGTTTTTGAAGTATTACTAATTCGCTGAAGTTTCTCTATGATTATAAAGTTTAAAACAGTTAATTAGTTTTCTGTATAATGAGTTTTCGTTCATGTATTTTCTCCAGACTTGCTTCATTATTTATAATAATTATATACTCTATTTATTTAGTAATAGTTAGTGGACTCTATAAATGAAGTCAAACGAAATACTCACATTGCCTATTTAAAATGATTGAATAGATTTTATTATTGTACTAGAAATGTTTTATTTTGTTAATTGATTCATTTTTAAGTTTGTATTTGTCTAATCTCTTTCATTGTTAGTTGTTTTTATCCATTGGTTTTCCCAATTTCAATTATAAATTTTGGCAATCGATTGACCTAATCCGTTTTTATTCTAATGATTACAGTAAGTTATAAAATTCAAATCTTGAGCTTTCATTACCATTGATCTAAAAGAAAATGACAATTTTTTTTAAATATATTTTTGGGTTATTCAAGTTAAAAAAAAAAAAAAAAAGGAATCTTATTTAATTACGTAATAAAAAAGAGTTATATTATTTTACCTTTACAGGGTGATTATAAAGTACCACTTTCAAAATGCTGTAAAAAAAGAACTACTCGTCACAATGAGTTAAAATTTGAACTGAAGATACTTGAAGAAGGGTGAGACGGTATAGCAAAAAAAAAAGTTTCAGTGATTTTTTCCCCACCAATTTGGTATGACTGTGCCGTGGAGGATGGACTTTTCACTAACAGTGCCACAACTGTTGAAGGACTTGGAAGTTTTTTTTTTTTCGTTAAAAACCGAAACAATCAAGCACATTGAACACTACAATTGGTTTAATGTGCAACTCATGCCAAATACATTGTAATTTCGATACAAAATATCACTGGCATCCGAATTCCCTTTCTTTATGGTGCTAACAGCGCCATCTATTAATACACTTTAGAATTTTTTGATGCTGTACCGTTTCTTCCTTCTTCAAGTATCTTCAGTTCAAATTTGATCTCATTGCGACGAGTGGTTCTTTTTGTGCAGCATTTTGAAAGTGGTACTTTAATTATAATCACCCTATAAAAAATATGAACGGCATATGTTATTCAAAGAATCAAAAATCATAAAGGTACAATAAAATAAATTCAAAATTGTTACAGATAACTTTAACTGTTAAATATAATATATTTTATCAAAACAAATTAGTAAATATTTGCTGGATAAGACATATATGTTATATCAGCAACTTTTCGATGAATTGAACTTAATTGGATTGTAATTCGGTAAATGGTAACAAACTATTCTTATGAGTATATACAGATATCATGCTTCTTCTTTTTCTTCTTCATGGCGCAACAGCCCCATGGTGAGCCAAAGCCGTCTGCCCACTGGCAGATTTCGAGACAGGAGATGGCTTCTTTTTATAGGGAAGATTTATCAGCTCTACATGTAACGCACTACAGTCATATGAGACTGAGATTTACTGTTTAAAGTGGGCTCCGAACTACTACAAACATCCATAGCACCACTGGCACTCGAACCCGAAATCTGTGGCATTCAGCTCCAGAGCGCTAGTTACTCGGCCACCAGCCCCCTAAATTCTAAATGTATTGTAATCTACCAATTTTATTCGTTGTCTTCATTGGAGCAACAGCGTTATGGTGAACCAAGACATCTGCCTACTGGCAGATTTCGATACAGGAGATGGTTTCTTTTTAATGGGTAGGGTTAACAGCTCTATGCCAACAGTCATACTAGACCAGCACCTACGGTTTAAAGAGGATTCCGAACCACTACAAACATCCATGGTACTGCCGGGACTTGAGACACCTAGAGCCAGTAACTCGGCCGTCATGCCGCAGAAATCAGGCAGCAGCAGCAAAAAAAAAAAGTTAAGTGAACTATTCAAGTACGTTCTTTACAGAAAAAAAATAATTCCAGATTTAGCCCAAAATGATTCATATTATTTGACGACGTTTCCAAAATCAATCCGTTATAACATTGGCTACAATGTAGGCGCAATGCACCTGAAGAACGATAAAGGACTAACAAGGCCACGGAAAAGAAATTAATCCTACAGAAGTGGTCTCTTTCATGGACTTCAATATGTAGAAACAGAGCAATAAACGTCCATGGAGAACACGATTCCCAGTTCTGCTTCTCCATTGATGGACCATTTCTTCAAGAAGATAAATTCAAAATTCGTTACAGATATCTTTTACTGTTGAATATAATATATTTCATCAAAACAAAAGCAACCCGATGACCAATTGGCTAGCGCCCTGGCCATTGAGAACACAGGCTTCAGAGTCTAATCTGGCAGTGGCATAAATGCTTGTGAGTGATTAGGAATTCACGTTAAACTGTAGATTCCGGTCTAATTAGCCCAGAGTGTGCAAAAACCGCAGAGCGACTAACCTAAGTGTCAAAACAAATATGTAAATGTTTTCTGGATAAGACATATCGATGGTTACCGACATAGATGACAACTACTACTATAGATGGTAACTAACTAATCGTAACCTATGAGTGTACAGATTATGTAAGTAGCACATAAAAATGTTAAACGAACTATTCAGATATTAGATGTATTTTTATTAATTTTACGGCTCTTACAGAAAAATTAATGATAATAAAAAATTAGGCCAAAATGATTCATATTATTTGCCGACGTTTCCAAAATCAAAGCCCTGGTAACATTGGCAGCAATGCCCAGCCACCATGTATCAGAAGAACGATAAAAAGGACTAACAAGACCACTGGAAAGAAATTAATCCTACAGAAGAGGGCTCTTTCATGGACTTTAATATGTAGAAACAGAGCAATAAACGTCCACGGAGAACACGATTCCCAGTTCTGCTTCTCCATTGATGGACTATTTCTTCAAGAAAACTGGCCGAACAACTTGAATAATAGATTCTTAATCTTTTGAGATTGATACGGGGGAAAGTGGCTGGCACGTAGGAGTTTTATTAAGTAATAAAATAGCGCCGGGGTTGTTCTTCTCGCCCTAAGTAACCCCTCGCATGCAATCGCGTGTGATCCCAATCAGCAAGCACGACAGACACTAGTACATTGTTCACTCGTTCCCCAGTACTGCCAGTACCGAAATTCAAAAGAACCCCCCCCTTGCTTTTGGAATAATGATGTTTCCCATCTACAAATAAAATGAATCAAAATGTAAAAATTCACTTCTAGTGATTAACCCCTTGCATTGACTACCCCCTAGCATAAAATCAACCTCCTAGGGTGTACATAGAAATTGTTCATATCTAAAATGAGTGATCATTAGAAATCGATCCTATTTATCACGAGTAGTATCAAGCCAAGTGTCGCCATTAAAAAACGATTCACAGCTTACATATTTTTTTAAATGTCTGAAGTAAGAAAGTTTATTGATTGAAATAATTACATTAGAAAATGCTAGTTAATTAGTAATTAAAGTAATTAATTTATAATTAGTAATTATTATCAATAATTATTAGTTATTATTAAAATTAAAATGTAAAACTTCACTACTATTGATTTGCATAGAATCAACCTCCTAGGGGTGTACATAGAAATTGTTCATATCTATTTATGACGAGTGATATCAAGCCAAGTGCCATCATTAAAACACGGTTCACAGCTTATATTTTATTTTAAATGATTGAAGTAAAGAAGTTTAATCATTGAAACAATTGTTTTTGGTAATGCAAGATTAATTATTATTGTCAATTATTATTAAAATTAAAACGTAAAAATCCACTTTGAATGATTTGCATAAAATCAACCTTCTAGGATGTACATAGAAATCGTTCATACGTGTAGCGAGTGATCATTAGAAATCGATCCTATTTACAACGAGTGATATCAAACCAAGTGCCATCATTAAAAAAAGGTTTCACAGATTATCTATTTGTTAAATGACTGAAGTAAGGAAGCTTAATCATTGAAACAATTTTAATAGGTAATGCTTAATTAATTTTTTAATAATTATTAATGATTATTTGAATTACAATGCAAAAGCCAACTTCGAATGATTTATATAAAATCGACCTCCTAGGGCGTACATGGAAATTGATGATATCTATAATCAGTTAGAAATTGATCCTATTTATAACTAGTGATATCAAGCTAAGTGCCATCATTGAAAAACGGTTCACAGCTTAGATTTCATTTTAAATGATTGAAGTTAGAATTTTAATCAATGAAACAATTGTATTAGGTAATGCAAGATTAATTATTATTAATTATTATGAATAATAATAATTAACCAAAAACCCTAAAAAATCCACTTAGAATGATTTGCATAAATTCAACATCTTAAGATGTACATGGAAATAGTTCATGTAACGAGTGTTCGTTAGATCAAATTTATAACGAGTGATATCAAAAAAAAAAGTGATATCAACAACATTCTTAATCTTTTGAGAATGATACGGCAGAAAGTGTATGTCACGTAGGATTTTATTAAGTAATAAAAAATAGCGCCAGCGATGTTCTTCTTGCCTAAGTAACCCCTCGCATGCAATCGCGTGTGCTCCAAATCCAGCAAAGCACGACAGACACTAGTACATTGTTCACTCATTCTCCCCCAAGTACTGCCAGTACCGAAATTCAAAAGAACGAACGCTTCTTTGGGAATAATGATGTTTTCCATCTACAAACAGAATGTGTCTGGACCGCAAGCTAAAAAATAAATTGCTACAAGGAGAGAAAGGGACTACTGGAGTTGGTGCTTTGTTTTGGGGGCTTTCGCACAAGACAGGACTTGTGTTCTCACACAAAGAGGACTTGAACCAGAAGACAGGGAGGAAGAGGAAGACGCATTATGTGCAGATGGGGGCACTGCTTAATTGTTTTTCTGGACAGGCGCTGTTGAAAGAGAGCAGATCCAATTTATTTCGTTATTCGGAACAGCGGCACAGAAGGAATCTGGTTTCTTTTCTTTTTTATTTCTGGTTTCTGGTTCTTTTTCTGGTTTCTTCTCTGAGTGGGCTTTTGTCGTTGATGAGAAAGTCACTCAGAGAAAAAAAGCACTGCTGTATGAGGGAATCGAGATTAATTTGTTTTTTTATTGTCTTGTTGGACATTCAGATGACTGAGAAGTCTCATTTCTTATAAGAGAAACAACTCACAACAAAATAGACAATGGCTGTCACAAGGCATAATGTTTTACCATAGAAAACAAATTAAAAAATTTAGACAAAAATCAGAAATAAAATGGCAAAATATTTCATGCATGAAATAAATGAAGTTAAAGCTCACACATAATTTCTTTTCTCTTTCACTCAAAATTTTTTTCTGAAATAAAAATGTAATTTTTTAATACATATATTATGTATAATAATAAGCACGTAAGAGATTTATATTAAAACACGTGTAAGAGTTATATTAGATTATACCAAAACAAAATTGCAATAAAATATTAAGTATAACATGTATAAGACGAAACGTAAAAAACGAATCTCATTATTCATAAATAAAATAATAGTTACATGAGGACACGTTATACAGTTATACATGCCAAGTTATATTAGAACACGTGTAAGAGTTATATTAGATTATACCAATACAAAATTGCAATAAAATATTAAATATAACGTGTATAAGACGAAACATAAAAAACGAACCTCATTATTCATAAATAAAATAATAGTTACATGAGAACACGTTATACAGTTATACATGCCAGTTATATTAGAACACGTGTAAGAGTTATACATATTAGATTATACCAATACAATAAAGTATTAAGTATAACACTTTATAGTTATATGAGAACACGTTACACAGTTATACATGCCAGTTATATCAGAACACGTGTAAGAGTTATACATATTAGATTAGACCAATACAATAAAAAGTATTAAGTATAACACTTTATAGTTATATGAGAACACGTTACACAGTTATACATGCCAGTTATATCAGAACACGTGTAAGAGTTACATTAGATTATACCAATACAAAATTGTAATAAAATAAGTATAACGTGAATAAGAGGAAACGGAAAAAAAGAAAAAAAAAAACGAATCTCATTATTCATAAATAAAATAATAATTATATGAGAACACATTACACAGTTATACACACCAGTTACATTAGAACATGTATAAGAGTTATATTAGATTATATAAATACAAAATTGTAATAAAATATTAAGTACAACTTGCATAAGAGGGAAGCGATCTCATTATTCATAAATAAAATAATGGTTAATTTATTTCAAAGCTTTATTAAAAATGTAAGGTGGTTATTAGTAAATTATTAAGTTATTTGGTAAGTAAGATGGTAAGTTAGTAATTTATCTCAATGAAGTAATGTCATCTCAATGAACTCTTGTAGTATGACTGTATTTTGATAGAGTGGAATCTAAACACTTAAAAGCATGGAATATGGAATATATCATGTAATGAAAGCAACTTACACGGATGTTTTTTTTTTTTTTTAATTTCAGGCATATAAAGCCATTACATTATTAAAAAAATGCTTATATAACGATATTTAACGATATTTCTCTTTTTCAAAAAGCTCATCCTCTCAATTTGCAATGTTCAACTCAGACAATTTGAAATCTTCTCGAAACCAATTTTGATAAACTGGCTACTGGAATTTCCTATCAAGTGATTTGAAAATTAACATCCTTAAATTCTAGTCCTTAATAAAATAAGAAAAAGCGTTGAATTAAAAAAATTTTTTCAATATTTGAATGCTTACTAGGTTATTAAACAAAAGCTGGTTCATGCACACAAATTTGGTGGTTCTGTTTTAATCTAAACCTGAAAATAATTCACAATTTTATCACTTATATGTAGGAATTGTTTGTGGGGTAATCAGCAGGTAATGGCGACACATCACGGTTGCTGGTCTTTGACAGAGCCTGTTTACAACGTGGGGGGAGTATTCAACTTGAACTCTGACCCCACGAGAAGGGGACAGGGCCTCTTAGATGAAGAAAGAAGAAAGTGAACGGCTGGAGGTCAACGAGAGAGGAGAATTGGGGGCAGGCTGCGTCAAACAGCGAGAGAATATGTTTAGCACTTAATTAATAACTAATGTAAATATCATTGTAAAATATCGTGTTATTAAATGGCTTTATTTAAAAACGTCGCATTACTTTTTATTGTGTCTGTCAAATCCCCTAGACACCCACTGCAAAAGTCCAGCCATTGTTAGACTGGTAGAGAAGTCTACAAAACTGTAGATTCGGCCGGGATAAATCTATTGGAACCGGTTGAAGTCTACAAAAAATTTTTTAATAAGTAAAATGAACATTTGATGGGGCGGTATAGATCAAAGCAATCGACTGGGCTGCAATCTGTACGATTTTAAGAAGTTAAACAAATTTTTTGACCTTATCAATATCTTTCAACGCAAACCATTAACATATCAACCATCAACAACTCAAGTTGAACATCATTATCCTTAAAAACAACAACAACATCAACATCAGCTATGTTCTGAAGCGTGAACGACTCGTGGAATCAGTAGAGCCATTACATCAAAAAGCTGTCGTCGCACTAAGCGAGAGCGTTTAAGGGATGGCCCAAAGGTCGGCCTGATAAGAGGACCGGAATAGCACTCGACCTTGGACACGCGTGTTCCTTTGTCAGTGCTTCTGGATCAGAGGAAATTCACAATGGATGCCTCCATGTTGTGAAACTGATAGGACAACAGCACGTCGTTTGAGGTAGTCATACGGGTGGGAAGGAAGGTTGAGAAAAAGTGCTTTCAAATCGAAGCGTGTGGTCTTTTGGAATAGGTACATTTTAGATGGAAAAATAGCGTAGGCATCTTCTGTCTGCGTGGGTGTGTCTTTTGGGTTCTGTGCTTAATTGGTTAAACCAGTGGTTTTGAATTCAGTTTTACCCCTTACCCTTTTTTTTTTTTTTTTTTTTTTTTTTTTTTTTTTTTTTATCAATAGGAATCGAGGGAGACGATAAAATACGATTAAAGAAAAAAATCATTATTATTTTTTCGAAATTCTGAGAATTTATTTTAAAGTTAAATGCTAAGGGAAATTTCATATGCTTCTTTCAATGCAACCACTAACAAAAACAGTGGCTGCTTCATTGGACATTTATAAGATAAAATGTTTTGGATTCAAGAATATAACTAATTTCTAAATCATAAACTTGAGCAATATATTTTGAGCAGGAACACTTGAGAAAACTTGAAAAAATTCCACGGGAAAAAAATCCATCCTACATTGGAGAAATCCCATCTTCTGCCCTAATAAAAACTCCTTGAATACAGAAGTCTATATTGATTAAAATATCATATAACAAATTTATTACTAATTGGCCAATTGACTAGATCTTTTGCCTTTGGCGCCACAGGCTTCAGATTCGAATCCTGGCGGTGGCATGGATGTTTGTGAGTGGTTCGGAATTCGTGTTTAACTGTAGGTCATGGTCTAATTAATCTAAAGTGTGAACAAGAGGGCCGTAAGGCGACAAACTAAACTAACTAGTGTAGAGAAACTTTTTCAGAGAAATTCAGAAACTTGAAAAATAAAACTTAGAAATTAAAAACAATTCAGAGAAAAGAAGAAAAACAAAATTTCTTATCGACTCGTAGCAAAACTCTCCTTCTACTTCTCCAAAATCCTCACTTTAAGAAAATACAAGAGGCGGGATCAATTTCCCTCACTTCTCAGTGAGTAGACCCTTTCTCAGCCCATGGTCTATCACCAGTCACCTGAAACAACTTATGGTGTTGTCCATATTCCATCTGTAATTGTTTCGACCTGTAAAGGGCGCACAGGCAGTCTCTAATTTCATGAGGTCTCATTATCCATGACATTGAATATCTGATATCATTAAATGACAGGTTGTTCTCATTAGTACGAAACACTAACTGCATGTAATATAAATATCCACAACACTTCTTATCTGCTGTCAAATTTGAGAGACAGGTTGTTATTATGTAAATGTTAAAAAATATACATTCCTCTCCTGGGAACGAAATGCTACAATTCTTCCCCCCCTGGGGAAAATGCCAGTTATTGAAAAATGCCATATTATTTGGATACATATTATTTAATTTATTTTGAAAAGTCCTGCAACCAATCGTTTAACAGTTCCAAACTTTCTTGAGAATTTAGTCTTAGCTAATTTTTGAAATAATAATTCTTTATTAAGTCCATACAGCAAAACTCCGCATAATGTAATACTCCGATCCTTCTAGTTTTAATTTGGAATTAGGATACATTGTTTGGCATCACCTCTGTTGCAATCCTTATCGACGTTTCGAATGACGACACTCTTCCGAGGAATTAGGCTTAGGCTACTTAGAAAATATTCTTAAGTTAAAAGAGCCAACACACAGAAGGAGAGGCCTAATCCCGCGAAAGGGTGTCAGGATTCTTGTCTGAGTCAGCCAGAGTAATCCCAGCTTTTGCAACCTATTGGCCAACGAGTAATTGTTTCGGCTGCATTGTAATTATCTCAAGATTATTCCCCCCTCCCTTGACATCAGCGTAAGAATGCACCCTTCCATTTTAAAGCTGCCTGAAATGCACCGAGTAAGTTATTAAAAGAGTTGGTTTTGTTGTTATTTTGTCCTTAGAGAGTTAAGTTGTTATTCAGAGATAGGGAACTCGAGAATTTGAATTATTTTTTAATTCTTTTTTAGATGGATTGCTTCAGAAGTATCAACGAAAAATTATGTTTTGATTAAATAGGGTTTTCTGTGTGTCTGGGAGGGGGAGGTTGTAAGAAATTATTTTTCAAACAAAATAGATTTTTCTAAGGTAAAACTAATCGGCCATTTTTAATTTCCAACTAGAAAAGTAGACTATATTTAAATGCATGGAAGTTTTATATATGTGAAATGCTAAATTTTATAAGTTTATTTGTTTGATACGAAACATAAATTATGTTTTCGAAGGTTTTATCAATATTTAATGAACCTATAAAGATTTTGAAAAAGGTTTAATCAATATTTTGGTTTTAAATGACCCTATTTTGGTTTTAAATGACCCTATGAAGGAAAAAAAGGTTTAACTAAAGGCTTTAATGTTAAATGAACATATGAAGGTTTTGATAAAGGTTTGACCAAAGGTTTTGATATTTAATGAACCTATGAAGGTTTGGTCAAAGGCTTGATATTTAATGAACCTATAAAGGTTTTGAAAAAAAAAGTTTAACTGAACGTTTTGATATTTAATGAACCTATGAAGGTTTTGAAAAAGGTTTAACTGAACGTTTTGATATTTAATGAACCTATAAAGGTTTTGAAAAAGTTTAACTGAACGTTTTGATATTTAATGAACCTATGAAGGTTTTGAAAAAGGTTTAACTGAACGTTTTGATATTTAATGAACCTATGAAGGTTTTGAAAAAGGTTTAACTGAACGTTTTGATATTTAATGAACCTATGAAGGTTTTGAAAAAGGTTTAACTGAACGTTTTGCTATTTAATGAACCTATGAAGGTTTAATAAAATATTTATTAAATCTTTAAATATTTGAAGGTTGGATATAAAAAATGTTATTTAACAAAATATACATAAAAATATTTATTTATTAAACATTTAAGAAGGAATTAAACAATTAAAAAATTAAAAACAATTATTATATATTTTTTTGTTCCCCAAGAATAAAAATATTGTATCTGATATTTATAGAAAACATAAATTACTCATTTCATTTTTTTTTTATATGTATATATCCCTTTTTTAAGTGGAACTCACGCGAATATTTAAAAACAAACATGGCTTAAGAAATTAATAAATTTTCCATGAATTAATTCATTTTTGAAATGCAAAGAAAATGGAATTTTCTTGAATTATCAATTAATTTCAATTAATTTCTGTAATTATCATGGGATTTTTAACTATTTTTAAATGATGCCATATCTCATTTAAAACTCTTTAGCAAATAATTTTTAAAAATACTTTTTATATTAATTTTATTGTTTAAAAATCCGTAGGCCTCATGTACCACTGATTTAATAATTTAAGAGTTCAATTTTATATGCCATACTAGGTTGAAGAGCAGAATTGAACGGGCATTTGGTTTCAAACTTATGAGAATATGATCTATGCCAATATATATCTTTAAGTAAGATAAATCTACAGGCTAGAAAATCTTTTTTGTGTAATTCAATGAGGAAGGGACTTCCCAGATGTCATTCCTGTTGTTAAAATTGTAAGTAATCCACATCGTTCATCTTAAGTAAGGGTAATAAATTCAAAAACACTTTCTCTTTATTTTAGCTGCCTTTATAATTTTAATTTCATTGAAGCATACTATCTTGACTCTGAAATAAATAACTAATAGGATAAATAATAAAAATATTATTGGTTTACTTTTTAAATGATAATCTCTACTTACATTGTGTTGTTTTAATGACATTTGTTTTAGCATATTGAAATCATATTTTCAGTAGCTTTAAATCCATTCACTGTATACTGAATACTACGAAGGAAATAAAATAAAATAAAACAATTTGAAAGATCATTATGGTGTGTGTGGCTTTGGCATTTCATTATTTTCTTTCTACAAATTTATCATGAGTCGAAAATAAATAGTCTACTACCTCCTTGGAAAAAGGACCGGGAACGATAAATCCAAAATCGATATAAATAACAAGAAAACGAATAAATAAATATATATGTATAAAAAAAATGGCAGCATGTGCCCGAAAAACAACATTAAAAAACAATTTCTTTTAAAATGATTTTTTCCTTTTTTATACAGATTTTTAATAAGGGAAGTAACGAATTAAAACTGTATATTCTTTTTTTTTCTTAACTTTTATAAGGTTCGTAGTATACAGGAAATAAGAAATAAACAGCGAATTTTAAATATTCACAAAAAGAATACTTTCTTTTTTTCTTTTATTTATTATTGTTTCTAAAATAAAAACCACCTGTTCTATTCCTTCGTATTAATCAAAAAACAAGGCATACAATATGCATGATTTTATTTATTTATTTACTATCGTAACCTCTTTTTTATCCTGTGAAATTAATGAAAGTAATTTTTTTTTTTTTTTTCATTCTTTCTCGGAAAAAGCTTTTCGAAAAATGAATTTTACCCCGGTGAATTAAAGTTTCTGTTTTTTACAAAAAAATAATTAATTCTACTCAAAATGAAAAAATAAATAAAGATAAAAATAAAAATTTAGATTATGTATCTCAGAGGATTGGGGATCTTAGAAAATAGTTGAACAACAAATTGCATTTAATAAAGAAAGGGACTGTGAAATTAAATAATTTATATCGTTAATATTTGTTGTTTGAATTATTTTATGAATATATTTATACCACGATTTATGTTTTGATTGTTTTAAATTGAAAAAATGTTATTTTCTCGATCTTTCAACGTAATATTAAATAATAAATCCTTTTTAACTAGTTCTTTGTTTTTGAAATTGCATAATTAATTAAAATTAATAAAGAATTATATTTATTATTAAAGAAGAATTACATTTATTATTAATGAAGAAAATTATATTTATTTTCCTTTAATAAAAAATATTACATGTATTAATATAAATATTGTATTAATTAAATATTAATTATTAATATATTAAATATTAATATAACATGTATTAATTAAATATTAATTATTAATATTCTGGTAAGATCTCGATTGTTGGGTTTATGGTTGTTCTATAACAAGCTTTTGTTGTGCAAGTATCGTTAATATTTGTTGCTTAAATTGTTTTTATGAATATATCTATATCGAGATTTTATATTTTGATTGTTTTAAATTGAAAAATATTTTCTCGATTTTTCAATGTAGTATTAAATAATAAATCATTTTCTTAACTAATTCTTTTTTTTTTTTTTTTTTTTTTTTTTTTGAAATTGTATAAATTATTAATAAAGAAGAACTATATTTATTTTTCATGTGTCTTTAATTTTCTTTTAATAAAAATATAATTCATTTAGCTTTTGAATTTAAATGTAAAATATTAACATTCTGGTGAGATCTCGATAGTTGGATTTATCGTTATTCTTTAACAAGTTTTTTTTTTTTGCAAATTGTGCAGTTTTGCAGTTATAAATATTTAGCTTTTTTGAAATTTAATAGAAAATATTAATATTCTGGTAAGATCTCGATAGTTGGGTTTATCGTAAATAATAAGGAAGTAACGAGTTAAAAATGTACGTTTCGCTTTTTAAAATTGTTTTATGAGGTTGTAGAACTCAGGAAGTAAGAAATAAACAATGAACTTTAAATATTCACAAAAAGAATCTTACCTTCTTTCTTTTCCTTTTTATTTATTATTGTTTCTAAAATAAAAACCACCTGTTCTATTCCTTCGTATTAATCAAAAAACAAGGCATACAATATGCAGGATTTTATTTATTTATTTATTTTACTATCATAACCTCTTTTTATGCTGTAAAATTAATGAAAGTAATTTTTTTCTTTTTCTTCTCCAAAAAGCGTTTTGAAAATGAATTTTACCTGGTGAATTAAAGTTTCTGTTTTTTACTGAAAAAATAATTAATTCTACTCAAAATGAAAAAAATAAATAAATAAATAAATAAAATACAAATAAAAAAAGTTAAGAATATATATCTCAGAGGAATGGGGATCTTAAAAAATAGTTGGATAACAAATTGCATTTTAATAAGAAAGGGATCGTGAAATTAAATAATTTATATCATTAATATTTGTTGTTGTTTAAATTGCATATCAATTCTATATCAAGCATTTATGTTTTGAATGTTTTAAGTTGAAAAAATATTATTTTCTTGATCTTTCAACGTAGTATTAAATAATAAATCATTTTCTTAACTAATTCTTTTTTTTTTTTTGAAATTGTATAATTTATTATTAATAATGAAGAATTATGTTTATTTTTTTTGTGTGCCTTTTACTTTCTTTTAATAAATAATGTTATATATTTAACTTTTGAAATTAAATAGAAAATATTAATACTAATTCCGGCAAAATTTCGATAGTTGGGTTTATCGTTATTCTATAACAAGCTTTGTTGTGCATGTCGTAATACAGTTATAAATATTTAGTTACAAAATTACAGCTATATATTACATTTGTATATTACAGTTATAAAAATTTAAAGCCTGTCTCTAATGACTAGCAATTGCATAGTGAAAGTTTAAATCTATTATTTGTGAATCAACAATTCCGCTAGCGACAATGTAGGTTACGTCTATTTAAGAAGGAATATTTATATTGTCTATATGAGGAATATTTGTATTGCCTTTATAAAGTGGAATTTTTGTATTGTCTTTATAAGGAGGAATATTTGTATTGTCTATTAAAAAGAGGAATATTTGTATTGTCTATTAAAAAGAGGAATATTTGTATTGTCTATAAAAGAGGTGGCTCTGAAACTTCTACTTTGGCAACATCTGGTGAGGCCCATTTGGGTCTATTTGAGCGGAAGATTTTAAGGCCTATTCTTGAAGGTGTTAGGGAAACTGAGTGTTGGAGAAGACGGTACAATGCAGAAATATATAAATTCTATAAAGAGCCAGATATTATAAGATTGATTAAGATCAACAGATTAAACTGGGCTGCTCATGTATTTAGAAAGAACGATTTAAACACTGTAAAACGACTCATTTTGGCAAAGAGGAAGAGGACGACCCAAGTTGCGATGGATAGAAGCAGTTGAGAAGGATTTTGCTGTACTGGAGGTTAGAAATTGGAGGACCATGGTCACCCAGAGGTATGCATGGAAATCTCTTCAAGGAAAACCTTGGTCCACACTGGACTGTCGTGCAATTGAGGATAATATGGTAAAAATGGTGCTAGGTTCAGGGCATTCATTAATAGACGAACATTTACAATGTACCAATATTTGAATAACATGGCATTGTGTATATTAATCATTCTTCTTTTTCATTGGTGCAACAGCTCCATAGTGGGCTAAAGCCGCCTGCCTACTGGAAGATTTGGAGACAGGAGTTGCTTTTTTTTACAGGGTAGAATTGTCAGCCTATGCCCGACGCTGTATAATCATATTAGACAGGAACCTATGGTTTAAAGTGGCTTCTGAACGACTACAAACATCCATGGCACCGTGAACCAGAGCGCTAGACACTCGGCCATCAGGTCCCTTATTTATCATTGCAACAAGAAATTCTTTTAAAGTTGCATTTCATTATTTCGGGTTTTCCTTAACTGGCTAAATAGAAAGCATGGACAACTAATCTTTATCATACCACGAGAAAGTTTTAGAAGCTGATGAAATATTTTTATAGAATAGGAATTTGGGCAAATATTTCTTAAAAGTATGTTTCATTTCGTTCTTAACATAAAAAAAAAAATAATAAATAATAAATAAAAACACCTCATAGTGGCTGTAATCTGAACATCACCACTCTAGTCATAAATCGATAACAAGTATCTTTGAAGCGGTGTTGAAGAGGGGGTGGGGAGGATGGAACCCTTTCAGCTACCGCGGTTGGTGAAAGGAAAGTAAAAACAAGCTTCCAGTTATCAGCTCAGACATTATGCCACTGTCACTTGCATTCTAATCATGCAGCTACTCGGTCATCCACGCATTTGGGTCAACGTCTGTATTCACTGGGTGAAGGCCAGCCGCTTCTTTTTTCCTTTTTTTTCTTCCCTATTTCATTTTTTTGTTGTTGTTTTGTTCCCACAGAATGCCTTGTCTGGCTGATCTCGGGGATGGGGCCCCACTTGGGGTCGAAGCTCTTTTTTCTTTTTTTATATTTTTTTTCTTTATTTTTTCCTTCTTCATTTTCTGTCTCTTTTTCTGCTCTGTTTTTGAGTCGATTTATTTTAAGGAACCCGAAAAGAACTGGCGCGGGCAATATTTAGGGAATTTTTTTAGGGATTTTTTCGTTCTTTGTTTTGTCTGTGCCCAGAGAATGAGTGGAAATACGTCAGGACGTGTTTACAATACAAAATATTTCTTCTGCAATTGTAAAATGAAAGAAAAATTTTTTTTTCGTAGTTTATCAGAAGAATAGTTTTATTTCTAAAAGTATATTTAAGTTTTATTATGTTTTCGTTTTCTGGTTATTTTTCATAACTTTAAGAAATAATAATAATAATAATTTTAAAACGTACGTAAAATATATGTATATTTATTCTTAATAGTCTTGAAATAAAAATATTGTTTTTGGTTATAATTTTTATGTAAACAACCGTTTGAATATAATGGCAAATGGCAAGTAATGGATTTCACTTTGAATCATGGCATTGTTTGATGTATGAAAAACATTCAGTATGATATATGATAAATATGCAATGACTTAAATATAGAACAAAATCATCCATAGGCATTTAAGTTTAGAAAATTATTTAACTGCATTTTCAACATATGATGAATACAATAGAACCTTAAATATATACTCAAATACGTCAACAAAAAAAAAAAAAAAAAAATGATCAAGATGAATCAAGATCAAGAAACAAATTGATGATACCAAAAATTTCTTACAAAATTGTTAGATTTTTTTTTTTTTTTTTTATAAAAAAAAAAAAGGGGATACTTAATTAAAAAATAATTTTTCAATTGTTTGTTTGAAAGTAAAATTTTAATTTCCACATGCAAAAAAAAATTTCTTTTAAATGTAAATTTTTCATAAATCAAAAACTCATTTTGAGTTCATACACTGTTAGAAAATTTTTGTATTCTTTATGTAGTAAAATTGCTGCGTCTTTATTTGAAGATAAAGATATTTAATATTAATAAGATGATTAATATATTTCCACTAGATTATTTAAATTCGTTGCTAATTATTATGTTGGTGAAAATATATGGAAAAAGTTACGATATCATGATACAGATTTATGACCAATTTAAGAGCTCAGTAACTAAATATTTTCATCATCTAATAATCGTTTAACTATTAAAAATGTTATGATCTATTTGATCTGTAGTTTTACTACTCTTCTTGTTTATATTTTTTATTGTTCGAAAGTACGAGCAACGTTTCTTGCGTTTTAAAAGAAATTGTAAACCGTCATAGGCAATGATTTCAAGAATTTCGAGTTTTAGAGTAGTTCCTTTAGAAATGTTTCAATTTCACTTTTGTCAAATTCTTTTATCTGTTGTATTTTAAAAGCATCTGGGGGGCAACGGGCGTACCGGTTATGGGGTTCCTGTGTGGTTTTAAGAACCACGATACCTCCACATCTTAATTTAGTTAGAAAATTTGCACAAAATGAAGTTTGCTTGAATTAGAGAATATTAATAAATAAAAGATTAAAACTATTGAAATTTGAAAAACATCTCTTGCATGAGAACAATTAAAGCTAGAGATCAAAAAGCTAAAGCTATCGGTTAGGAGTCCGTTGACGATGCCCCAAAAAAGATAAAGGTTAAGTTTAAAACAAAATTTTTAAAATAGAAATAAAATAAAAGGAATTGAAAGCATACTTACATGCATATGAGTAACAATTAAGCAAAAATAAAACATACAACATAAAAAAGCATTTGGATAAATAGATAAAGCAGCTAAGCATACATCTCAAAGTATTGACTCAAGTCAAGTGAAGTCGTTTTCATCATAAACATGGTCTATTTTCAAGTTTTAATACATTTTAACACGCAGTATTTAACAAATATATCTCATATTTGTATCGATCAAAATTAGTCAATTTTTCAATTCAAACTGTAAACAATTTTCATTTTTCCATTAACAATCAAAATTTATTTTTACAAATAAACTATCTTCGAAAAGGTATTTTCAAGCTTTAACCATTGAATACATTCCATTTGTCATCAAGTTTGTTTTTATTTGTAGCAATAAAGCGTTATTAAATCGCACCAAAATTTTGAAAGTACATTCGATTTTTATTTTTACATTCTGAGCAAAAAAAAAAGTTATGAACTAAAAATTCAGTTACAGATCCCCTAAAAATATAGTAAGAAAAATTATCAAATCCGTCTATAAAAAGCTCATTTTTAAGTTTCTAAGTATCTCACTAATTCAAACTCTAAACTTTTCTTTTCGTTGTCCACACTGCAAAAGGAAAATTTTACCGGGAAAGAACAGGAAAACTTTTTTTGTTTGTTAGTCAATCCAGTGCAATTGTCTAATCATCATTGATTCTCCTCTTTTCTAAAGACAGTGATTACAATATTCTCCGTTATTTCTATCAGTTGTTTTTAGTAGTTTATTAATATGTGTACAAATTTCTCCTCTTCGATTGATTTTGAGTGTAATTCTAATTTTGCCTAACAGTTTGACCCCTCTTGATTTTGAGGCCCTATGCTGAAGCCTGGTTAGCCTATAGGGAAAGCCTAGAATGTTAGCCTATAGCCTGTTTGCTATGCTACAAATCAGGTTATGAATTATAATCGTAATATAACAAAAAGTATGAAGGCCCTTTTTGCATTGTGCTGCCCAGAGTCCTAGTGCTTAAAACGACAGTTGGTGTTAAATTAAGGTAGTATATTGCTATTAGTATAGATTGTTATCTATATATTATGGAAGCAGATCTCCCCCAGAACCGACCAATTTCAACTAAAGAAAAACTAAATCAGTTATAATATTATTCCATAATTGATATACAGAACCAAATGGAATCGTTGCAAATCCCGCCCCTTTCATTAATCCAGTTGCGTGGGCGAAAGCATTGGAACATCTGGTGAAGTAACCTTCCCATGAAGTATTTCCTGCGATTCCACCCATAATGCCTCTTCGGGTCCCTCTTTTTTTCTCGGCTAATCACTCCCGAAATAAGTGTCCTTGGTGCGACTCACCCACGTGCGCCGAAAAGGGAAAGCACGTGAAACGTGCCTCCTTTTGCTGTTCTCAAACACGCGGGATGCTTTTTTTTATTTCCCCCCCTCGTAACGGTACTTTTAAATGCTTGCTTAATGAATGAGGGAAATTTTTCCCTAACGTGGGGATTTTTTTTTATTAGACATTCAGGGATATAAACAATTCCGAACTAATGTATATTTATATATATATTACAGATAATATTCTATTAAGTTTTTAAAAAGTAAAATATAAATTTATTGAGAAAAATGTATTCTTAAGATATGTAAAAAGAATAATAATAAAAATAACCAAAATACTTTTTATAATAATTATAAAAATACTCAATACTCATATCAATAAAAATGCTCAATACTCATTTCAATAAAAATACTCAATACTCATATACAGTCTTTATAAATTTTGTGTAGAATTTCTGACTCTAAAACACCAGAATTTGTTTTTCCCAACAAAATATAATTCAGACATTTTATTTTGAAGAAAAGGTGTCCGTTTTTTATTAATGTATATCATAATGAAACAAAATTTGTGAAAGATTTTCCTGGAAAATTCAGATTTTTTTTTTTTTTTTAAGTATTCACTAAAACTGTGTTTTTTGTACATAACTTGATAATTAGGCACATATAATGTATATATATTATTAAATAAAATTTATATAATGTAATATCTATCTATATATATATATTATATAAATTTTATTTAATTTTAAAACAATTATTTTTTGTGTATTTTTAGTAATATTGAATATCTAACGCTTTTCAATTCCCGTGATACAAAAAAATTTTAATCAAACTCTCATTTGTTTAGAATTTTACAATTACTGAAAAAATTAAAAAAAAAATTAAATAAATATATATATATATATATATAAATAATGTGTGTTTAAAAAAATATAAAGGAAATTTTTATAAAAACATCAGGAGGGTAACATGTTGGTTCATTCTTCTCGTGTAAATATGACTAGAATATTTTATTCTCGTTATTATAAGTATATATTTACTTTTTAATTATGATATAATTAGTTTTTATAATTATATATTAACATTAGTTATTATATAGTTAGTTTTATAATTATATATTAATTATTAGTCGTCGTTATAATTATATATTAAAATTATTAGTCGTTTTTGATTGTATATTAACGTTATGAGTTACTTTATAATTATTTATTAAATTATTAGTCGTTTTTACAATTCATATTAATATTATTAGTCGTATTTATAATTATATGTTTATTAGTCGTTTTTATAATTATTTATTAACTTTTATTAGTCCTTTTTATAATTATATGTAACGTTAATATTTTATTTTATCGTGTTAATTACTGATAGAATATTTATTTATGGTTTGAATATTTTTAGACAGTATTCTTTTTAGAACTCATTGTTTAAAAATCAAAAGCATAATATTGAATAAAAAAAAGGAATTCTAATTTTCATGAATTATATAATATTAATATACGTATTTAAATTAATAATCTCTAATTTTATGTAGCTTATAGTTTTATTGGCCGTTTTTATATGTATATTTTTCATTGAGATCAAATGATTTCTTATAAAATGGACAAAAATAAATGAATTAATTAATGACGAAATAAAAGAAAACATCGCATTAATTAAAAAATCATTCTTATTAGACCATCAAAATAAAAGTATTCTACATTAAAAATTAACAGAAATCTAACGTTTTCTAATTTGTGCAAAATTCTTTGCCAATA
>BPLR01012482.1:0-51075 GCA_021605095.1 Caerostris extrusa
TTCGGCTTTTCTGTAGTTACAATTGTCCTAGCAAACACCTTCATAGAATTAAACTGACTCCTGATCCTCCGTGATGCTCCTTTAGTGATAACCACGAAAAATGGATCATGTCCCACCTTGCTTCCTGTTGTACTGCCTCCTGTTATGGAAGCATCATTAGATTACTTCAAAATTTAAGTTGATGGATGATGATGTCATTTGTTTCTATTTTGATTAACAGTATTTATTTCTTTTTATGGTTTCTGTTTTCATGTAGCTTTGCTGGAAATATACCATATCCTAATACCACCATTAGTGCTGGTTGATGAAAAAAGCTTTTGCTTATTATTAGGATATATTTTCATAAATATGTATATGATTTTCTACTTATTTCCGAATAATTGAATTAAATCTATAAGCAAGAATTTTTAAAGAAAATAATGGCGTAAATATTCTAGAAAGACATATTTTAGGAAGTGAAAACCTGTTGACCATACATAATATCAGTTATGTTTTTAAATAAAAATTTATTACTTAACACAGTTGTTTTACGAGTATCTTTCACCATATATATATATAAGTGTGTGACTTTTAGGTCCAATATGTTTAAAATATTTTTAGTCTATCAGCCATGAGTTTCTTTTAAGTTATAGCTTCTATCCCAATTTTACAAAAATAAAAGTAAGGTCTATTAAACTTCAACTTCCAACTTCTTTTGCAACAACTCTGCAAAAGTCGACCAGGTTCCAACATATCCAGTCCAAAATCAACTTGGATGAACAAACATAAAACCAATTTTCAAAAGATTGGCCTTCCTCTCTTTTTATTTATTCTAAGATCTTTTATTTAGGAACATTGATCAAACCGCGAGTGAAGAAGAAGAAGAAGAAGAAAAAGAAACCATACTTCGTCCCCCACAAACATAATATCCGAACATCGGATATCTTTTTCAAATCGAAACCACAATAAAAGATATAAAAAAAATACTTATTAAAAACAAAAAACGAAGAAAAACAACAACAACAACACTTCAGCTAAAACAAAAAACATGACGGTAGATAACAGAATACAGGCTTGCACATAAAGCAATTCCATGTCACTAGTTTAAGGCACACGTTTTCTGCAATTTTTATACTCAGTTCGTGTAAAAATCCAGACTTTGATTGAATAATGAGTTATCGGAGTCATTTGGGATCGTTATTTTTGACCTCTATGTTCATAAAAGTAATTAGGGGAACACGGAGATTTTTTTTTATATAATGTTGGTCTGCTCAAAGAGCAAACATAAAGCGCGGAAGATAAAAACGTAGAATCCTTAATCACGTTAGTTTGGAGATTAGTAGCGTAACAACAAAAGGGTTCAATTTGTTTGCTAACTTTCGATTGTTTTATAACTAGATCATGAAGTTATTTGTTTCTAAAATTTGGAAAACGCATTAGAGTTTCTACTTAAAAAAAGAAATTTATATTGTTTGATTAAAATCGTTTGAATTATTTAAGATTACTTTTACTTTTATCCATTATGGGCGATTTATTTTTCAAACCAATGATTCTGATTTTCATAACCAGATGCCAGGTTTTTTTTTAAATTTTAAATTATTAGTATTCATATTGTTTCTATTTTCAACTACATATTATATAAAAAATTGCAGATGGTAAAAATAAAAATATTGTACATATACCAAAAAAAACTTATTGTTGATATGAATATTATGGAAATAAACCATCTAAATTAACTGGATTAATTAAAAGCTAAAATAAAAGATTTTTAGAATAAAATGTAGAAAAAAATTACAATTATAAACAACACACAAATACAAAATTATAAAGCCAAAATTTTAATATAAAAATTATATATTTTATAAAACATTATATAAATTAGACCAAAATATTTCAATTTTTTTAATAGTGTACATTTTTTTTTTTTCAAAATATACTTTGTATATTCTTTTTCATTATTTTTTTATTTATATACATATAATATAAATACTTTTAATATTTTTGGTACGTATATGTAAATAATTACAGAAAAATTTAGGAAGTGAGGGGCTTATGTTGACATCATACATAATATCGACTGTTATTTTAAGATAAAATTTATTATCCACCACAGTTGCTTTGAAGTACCTTTTTTCCCTATATAACTTTTTAAAAGCCAATAACAAAAATTTTTATTCTATCTTTTATGAGTTCCTTTTTAAGTTATAACTTCTATCCCAATCTTACAGAAAAAAAAAAAAAAAGGACTAAGCAACCAGCTACCACTTTCTGCAACTACTCTACAAAAAAGTCGACGAGTTCCAAACACATATCCAAAATCAACTTGATGAGCAAAACATAAAACCAATTTTCAAAAGATTGGCCTTCCTCTCTTTTATTTTTTCCAAGAGCTTTTATTTAGGAACATTGATCAAACCGTGAGTGAAGAAGAAGAAGAAACCATACTGTCACCACAACATAATATCCGAAACATCGGACATCTACTTTTCAAACCGAAACCACAATAAAATATATATATAAAAATGCTTATTAAAAACTAAAAAAACGAAGAAAAACAACAAACAACCCTTCAGTAAAAACAAAAAATGATGATGGTAGATAACAGAATACAGGCTTTTGCAATAAAAGCAATTCCGAGTCACTAGTTTAAGGCACGTTTCTAGCAATTTTTATACTCAGTTCGTAAAATCAAACTTTATATTGGAATAATCGAGTTATCGAAGTCATTTGGGATCGTTATTTTTGACCTCTAGGTTCATAAAAAGTAATTACAAGGGGAATACGGGAGATTTTTTTTTTCTATAATGTTTGGTCTGTTCAAAGAGCAAACATAAAGCCAGGAAGATAAAAACGTAGAATCCTTAATCACGTTAGTTTGGAGATTAGCGTAGTGTAACAGCAAAAAGGGTTGAATTTGTTTGCTAACTTTCGATTGTTTTATAGCTAGATCATGAAGTTATTTGTTTTTAAAATTTGGAAAACGTAGTTAAGTTTGTACTTAAAAAAAAAGAAATTTATATTGCTTGATTAAAATCGTTATGAATATTTATTTAAGATTATTTTTACTTTTATCCATTTATGCGCTATTAATTTTCAATCCAATGATTCTGAATTCATACCATATCCCAGTTTTTTTTTTTTTTAATTGTTAAATAATTGGTTTTCATATTGTTTCTATTTATATACTAGATATTATATAAAGAACTGAAAACTTTTAAAATGAAAACAGTACTGTATACATTCCGTCAAAACTTACTGGTATATGAATATTATGAACACAAACCCTCTGGATTATATATAAAGCTAAAATAGAGGATTTTCAGAATAAAATGTAGAAAAAAATATATAATTATAAATAGCACATAAATACAAAATTATAAATGTAAAAAATATTTAATATAAAATTTATATTATTATTTTATATTTGACCAAAATATTTGTAGTTTTTTCAGAGCATTTTTTTTCCAAAATATAATAGTATATTCTTCCTTGGTTATCTTTATTTATAATATATTTACATATATTATATGTTAATATATATCATATGATATTAATAATAATATATATATTATATGTTATATATTATAAGCTAATATATTATAACATATATATTATACATTAGCATAAAATATATTATATATGTGTTACAACTGTATAAGAAGTGTATTAATAAAAAAAAAAAAAAAGAAAAAAGTAAAAGATTATAAAAAAATTAAAAAAGTTTTATAAAAATTAGAGATATTAACATAAATAGGTGTTAGAGATACTATGAATAAGACACATAAAATTTATTACAAAAACCAAATAATGATAAAGTGAATTCTTTTTAATAAAATTCAGCAACGTGATTTATTACAAGAATAATAACTTTCGTTTCTCATGAGTTGTTAACGCTGAAGTAGAAAAAAAAATTAAAATTTGGAAATCTAATATTTAAATCCAAATTTTAAGTACATTATAAATATGTCATTGCATATAAAGATCATCAATATTTAACATAACTTTCCGATAATCACACAATCTTATATGTGAAATTTAATAAAAATATTAATTTAATTAATTTTGCATGTACTTTAAAATGTTATAGGTTAAAAGTATAAATACATAATCTATTTTAAAAATTTTAGAACTGTATTATCTGGATTAGATTGAGCCGGAAATATTGTCTGCCATAATTTTAAAAGAAAAGAAGTTATTAACAATAAAATATTCTTCGAATTGTATAAGTTATATTTTCAGTAAAATTCACTGAAATGCGTTGTTTCATAAAAATGTTGTTTATGTAAATTTATTAAAATTAAAAATTAGTTTATTAAAATTGTGTTGTATTTCAAACATTAAGCTCTATCTAATTATTTTAAATTTATTAAAAAATAAATTTATTGGATATTCATTATTACTTATATCAGATAAAGATGATTTAGTATGATTAAAGATTATTATTTTTGTAATTAATTTATAGAAATATATAAAAAATCTTCCAGCTCATTGAATAAATTTAATTTGAATTGAAATTCTATATGTTTTTACTGGTAATGTTTAGAATTTTGGTGTAATTAGCGTGAAAGACTTCATTCATTTTTAAATGTCTAAACACAAACTTTCAAGTTTTTGCGTTATAATTTGTTTTTAAATTGAATTTTTAAACACTAATAAATGTTACCTAAGAAGTAAAATATTATAAAAGAATAATAAGCATGCATTTAGATTTAGATTTACACTTTACATATTTATATTTATATTTATATATTTTATTTATATTTATGATATTTAAATAAATATCCCACAGCAGTTTTTTAAATAAAGCTTTTACTATAAAATTCTGTGCAGCATTTTGTATTTAGATGTTGTAACCCATTCAATTGTTAGTCAAAATTTCATCATGCATTGTTAAATATCAGAATAAGAAATATTGAAAGATATCATTTATATTTTTAAATAAATAAATAAAAGTTGAATTTATAGTACGTAATTACTTAATTTTTTTTTTTTATTTTAAAGTTTATTAAATTTAATTTGGTGAATTCTTGATGAATTAAAAAAATTGTATTCCTTACTAAAAAAGAATTAAAAACAAAAATATTTTAATTACAAAAAAAATTATAGTTAAAATATATACGACAAATTGAATTAAAATCTTCGTAAATCCAAAAATATTCAAAACAAAAATAAATCTGCTTGTAATTTCATCATACATCATTAAACATCAAAAGGAGAAATACATAAATCATTTATATTTGAAATAAATAAAAAAAAATTAAATTTATAGTACATAAACTACTTACATTTTTTATTTTAAAGCTTAGGAAATTGAATTTCGTTTAAATTTTGATGAATAAAAAAACAATATTCCTTACTAAAATAGAATTAAAAACAAAATATTTTAATTACAAAAAGTTTTTAGTTAAAATATATACCACAAATTGAATTAAAATCTTTGTAAATCAAAAATATTCAGTACAAAAACAAAAAAATATCTTTTGTAATTTTTGTAATTTCATCATTCCTTATTTAAAATCAGAATGAGAAATACTGAAAGGTATCATCTATATTTTCAAATAAATAAAAAAATTTAATTAATAGTACATAAATTACCTAACATTTTTTTTTTATTTTAAAAATTTATTAAATTTAATTTAGGTGAATTCTTGATAAATTAAAAATTTTTTTCTTTACAGAAAAATAATTAAAATCAAAATATTTTAATTACAAAAAAAATTAAATTTAAATACATACCTCAAATTGAATTAAAATCTTCGTCAAACAAAAAATAATGAACACAAAAACAACAAAAATCTCCTTGTAATTTCAAAAACGAAATCTTTTTTTATACTTCATCAAGCAAAAATTAAATATGCCTTTACTTAAAATATATTTTTTTATTTACCTTCCTTTACTCTTCCAATTAAGTATTTCATACCAAATCAATACCATCAACTCTCTCTTGCCTTAATAACACTTTTCAAACAAAAATTATTATCTGAAAGTAAAAGAGTAATCATAATACGACAAATGGCATTCTTACATTAAGTCCCAGCCAATTAAAGCTATTTCGAAAATATCTCCATAGCAACCTTAAAATGAAATAGCTGCGAGTACCAAGAGAAAACTAATAATTTGGGGAACATTTTTTTTCCCCCGTTTTCCTCCATTATTAAAACGTGTTTTCTTGTAATTGCGTTCTGTCAATGTCTTTATTTTTGGATATTATTATTTTCTTTTCCAGTTTTACACCCCACTGATTATGGAGCAGCCATGTTATAAGTAGAAAAAATGAGGGTTTTTGATTAGGGCACGAGTGAGATTTTGACTGGGGCCATTAAATATTCAGCAATATGACAGATGATCCCGCGTTCCATTTCAGGTAAAACGAGGCTTTCTCTTTAAATATGTATAAGATACTTCAAATTCTGCATGTTAATTCCAGAACTTAATTGAGATGCAATGGATTTTTTGCTCTTTTAAACATAGCGAAACATGCGATTTCTGGTTCTGAAAAGAACACGCGCACATTTTTATGTAGACATGGAAACTTTGACGTACGGTTTTCACAAATGATGGCTTAATTGGAAACTGTGCGTATCATGTCCCTGTTTTGAAGTTTCCGTTAGCATTAAAACACTTGGGAGAATTTATTTTTATATTCGAAAATACATTTATAACTTAAAAGAAACATTTCGTTAATGAAAGAAAAAAAGTTGTTCTTAAAGTAATTATTCATTTTCAACTCGCACAGTAGTCATCCATAACTTAAAAGTATGTACAGTTAACTTAAACAATTTATATAAATGTCTTAATTTCATATAAAAATGGATTTTATATATAATTTCCAAAAGACCGTTAACATTTTAAAAGACCAATTTTTCCCTTTGCACTCCTTATTATCTTTATCTGGTGCAAAAATTAAATAAAATATTGTAAAAATAGTCAAAGCACTTGTTCATTTGTAATCATGATGTTCAAAGTACATGTGCATTTGTAAGCATGATATTCAAAACATGATGTTGCAATTACGATGTTGTAAACATGATGTTCACTCGTAAACATGATGTTGCAATCATGATATTCAAATATATGTTCACTTGTAAACATGAAGTTGCAATCATGATATTCAAAATATATGTTCACTTGTAAACATGAAGTTGCAATCATGATATTCAAAATATATGTTCACTTGTAAACATGATGTTGTAATCATGATATTCAAAATATATGTTCACTTGTAAACATGATGTTTCAATCATGATGATTCAAAATATTCAAAATATATGTTCACTTGTAAAGAGGATGTTACTTCACATATGATGTATAAAGTTCTAGCTTTCACAAAAGCATATGAGTAACAAAATCTGTACTCATGTCGGCAAATAATAGATTTAGTTCAATTAATTAAATGATTTTCACTTGTAAACATGCTGTTATTTCAAACACCATGTTCACTTGCAACCTTGATATTCACTTGCAAACATAATGTTCACTTGTAAACATGATTTTAATTATTTTATGTATGTTTCTGAACTGTATTCGGCTACCCATCATAGACTGTTGGCAGTCTGGCGTAGGACTGGAGTAGGTTAAAAACTTGATGTTATTTTAAACATGATGTTCACTTGTAAAACTTGATGTATAAAGAGCGACGTTATTAACCTAATATCCTTATTATATAAATGTATCATTAGATTTATATAATAAGGATAAGGCTGATTATGTAATAAGATTTTTAAATAATTAAATTTATTATAAAAATTTATCTTCCTAATATCCTTATTATATAATTTTATTATTATTTATCCTTATATTAATGAATGACATCCAAATATCCTTATTATACCTAACATCCTAGCTAATATCTAATTATACCATTAATTTACTAATTATACCTAATATACCAATCATTACGTACTAGCTTAATATCATATCTTTTATAACCCATAACTAAAACCATTTCTTTTCACCACCATCGTTTCATCACCTTGGCCCCATCAAATTAAGAAACTTTTTCCAAACGACACAACACAAGAGAAAAAGAAACCCCACAAAGCAACTGGGATATGTGTCACCCCAAAGGGAGACATAAAGCCCCAGTGGAAAAACTCCATCTAATTCCTCCAGCTCCGAATCCCAAAGCAAATAGAGAGCGTGGGCTGATTATGTCCCCTGAAAGAAGCAAAAGGACCTTTGTCATTGGCAGCAAACACCAAGACACAAGAAGCACTGTTGACAATTCCTTCGATGTTGTCTCTCCAGAACGTCCTTGTTTGAGGACTCCAGCCCCAGTTGTTGACACCCGGAACAGCACTGCAACTGTAACGAGATATGTGTGCACAGAAGAAAGGAATTCCACCAGGGAAAGTATGGACATTGTTTGATTTTGTCACGTTTTTTCTCTCTCTCCCTCTCTCTCTCTGGAAGTACTTGAGGTGTATTTTTTTTTTTTCTTTTTTTGCTTATCTGTTTCAGGTTGAGGTCTGATATACTTTTCTTTATACTTTTCTTTATGGATTTGTGTGTGTGCCACTCTTTATTTCGTTAGAAGTAAAATAGCGATATTGTCCTGCTCCCAAATTGGTCAAATTCGAGTGAGAGAGATGGATTTTCTTGCTCTCGGGTTTTTCTTGCTGTTGTGCAAGGAGGCTGTTATGCTCCGGCTTGTTAGAGTGCGTTTCGAGAAGAGAAGGCGCGAGTAGGCAATGAAGCGTTATGTCTTCAAAGTGCCCGGCGAAGAAGAAGAAACTGATCCGTATGTGGAATGGAAAATGATCGAAGTTGAAAGTAAGTTTTGAAAGAAGCAGCAAGTTTGATGGGGAAAAACATCAGAAATGGGAACGCTTTAAGTATCTTAATGTAAAAGGGAAAGTATACAAATAAATTTTCCGATATTTCAAGATACAAAATTCTTACAATGTATATCTTTAAACTTTTCTGAAGTTTCTTAAAAAATAAACACTCATCTATATTTAATAAATATTTATATCTTCTCTATTTGTTTTTTTCCTGTATTGTTTTAATATATGAAACTGTTAAATTCGTCTAACTCTACAGAACATTTTTAAAACTATTGTAACGCTATTTTTAAAAGGAATAATAAATTAATAATATTTTAATTATACCTAATATCCCAGCTAATATATTATTATACCAATAATATCCTAATATCAATAATATCTGAAAGCCTAATTATACCTAATATCACAGCTAATATCTAATAATGCCCATAATATTCTATTTGTACCTATTACCCAAATTATTACGTATTAGCTCAATATCATAACTTTCATAAACCATAAGTAAAGCCATTTCTTTCCGCCACCATCACATTTGGCCCATCAAATTAAGAAGCCCTTTCCAAACGACACCACCCTAAAGTTAGAGACCCTAATTATACCTAATATACACAGCTATTATCTAATTATACCAATAATATTCTAATTATACCTAATATACCAGCTATCTAATAATACGAATAATATCCTAATACCCCAATTATACCTAATATCACACATATATACGTATTAGATCAATATCATATTATAAACTAAAACTAAAACCATTTATTTTCTCCACCATCATTTTTGGGCCCATCAAATTAAAAAGCCCTTTCCAAACGACACAACAAAAGAAGAAGAAAGAAACCTCCCAAAGCAGCTGGGATATTTGTCCCCCCAAAAGGAGACATAACGACATTCCACGTGGAAAAACTCCACCTGATTCCTGCAGCTCGAATCGAAGAGCAAATAGAGAGCGTGGGCTGATTATGTCCGCCAAAGGAGAAGTAAAAAGGACCACTGTCATTGGCAGCAAACACCAAGACACAAGAAGCACTGTTGACAATTCCTTGGATGTTGTCTCTTCAGAACGTTCCTGTTTGAGGGCGCCAGCCCCAGTTGTTGACACCCGGAACAGCACTGCAACTGTAACGAGATATGCGTGTACAGAAGAAAGGAATTCCACCAGGGAAAGTATGGACATTGTTTTGTTTTTTATGTTTTTTTTTCCTCTCTTTTCTCTCTCTCTCCAGAAGTATACCGTTCGTTTTTCTGCTTTTTTGCTTATCTGTTTCAGTTTGAGGTCCGATATACTTTTTCTTTATGGACTTTTTTTTTTTTTGTGTGTGTGCCACTCTTTATTTCGTTAGAACTAAAAGAGTGATATCGTTGCCCGCTCCCAATTTAGTCAAATTTGTGAGAGAGATGGATATTCTTGCGCTCTGGTTTTTTTTTTGTTGTTATGTAAGGAGGTTGTTTTTGCTCCGGGCTTTTTAGAGTGAGTTTCGGGAAGAGAAGGCGAGTAGGCAATGAAGCATCATGTCTTCAAAGTGCCCGGCGAAGAAGAAACTGATCGGATAGGGAATGGAAAATGATCGAAGTTGAAACTAAAGGATTGAAAGAAGCAGCAAGTTTGAAGGGGTAAACACAAGAAATTGGAATGCTTAAGTATCTTAATGTAGAAAGGAATGTATACAAATCAATTTTCAGATATATCAAGACACGAGTTTAATATTTTTACAATGCAGATCTTTAAATTTTTACAGTAGTTTATTAAAAATAAACATTGAAATATATTTAATAAATATTTATATATTTTCTATTTGTATTTTTTCTTGTATTACTTTAATATATCAAATTCTTAAAATCATCAATCTCCACATAACTTTTACTTTTATAAAATTATTGTAATGCAATTTTTAAAAGTACTAATAAAGTAATAATATCCGAATAATACCTAATAACCCAGTTATTATATAATTATAGCAATAATATCACACTTATGCCTCAATATCCCAGCTAATATCTAATTATACCGCTAATATCCCAATTATACCTAAAAACCCAACTAATATCCTAATTATACCTAACATCCCAGCTATTATCTAATTATACAAATAATATCCTACTTATTCATAGCATAACAGCTAATTTCTAATAATAAAAATATTAATATCCTAATTATACCTAATATCCTAATTATTACGTATTAGCTCAATATCATATCTTTTATAAACTATAAGTATAATCATTTCTTTTCACCAACATCGTTTTTGCCCATCAAATTAAGAAGCCCTTTCCAAACGACACCACATAAGAAATAAAGAAGAAACCTCTCAAAGCAGCTGGGATATGTGTCACCCCAGAGGGAGACATAAAGCTCCTGTGGAAAAACTCCACCTGATTCCTCCAGCTCCGAAATCCCAAAGCAAATAGAGAGCGTGGGCTGATTATGCCCCCGAAGAAGAAGTAAAAGGGACCTCTGTCATTGACAGCAAACACCGAGACACAAGAAGCACTGTTGACAATTCCTTCGATGTTGTCTCTCCAGGACGTTCCTGTTTGAGGACGCCAGCCCCAGTTGTTGACACCCGGAACAGCACTGCAACTGTAACGAGATATGTGTGCGCAAAAGAAAAGGAATTCCACCAGGGAAAGTATGGACATTGTTTGATTTTATCACGTTTTTTTTCTGTCTCTTTCTCTAGACGTACTTGAGGTTTATCTTTAGTTTTTATCTGCTTTTTTGCTTTGAATTTTTTTGTGTGTGTGTTTGTCACTCTTTATTTCGTTAGAACTAAAAGAGTGATATTGTGATACTATCGTTGCCCGCTCCCAAATTGGTCAAATTTGAGAGGGAGATGGATTTTCTTGAGCTCGGGTTTTTACTTGTTTTTAAGTAAGGAGGTTGTTTTGCTCCGGCTTGTTAGAGTGCGTTTCGGGAAGAAGAAGGCGCAAGTAGGCAATGAAGCATTACGTCTTCAAAGTGCCCGGCGAAGAAGAAACTGATCCGGATAGGCAATGGAAAATGATCGAAGTTGAAATGTAAGATTTGAAAGAAGCAGCAAGTGTGAAGGGGAAAAACATGAGAAATTGGAATGCTTAAGTATCTTAATGTTGACAGGGAATGTATACAAATAAATTTTCTGATATATCAAAATACGAGTGTTAAAATTCTTATAAAGCAGATGGCTTTAAAACTTTTCAGAAGTTTATTAAAAATAAACACTCACATATATTTAATAAATATTTATATATTTTCTATTTGTTTTTTTTTTTCTTTTGTATTATATTAATATATAAATTTGTTAAAATCGTCAATCTCTACATTTTTAAAATTATTGTACAGCTATTTATAAAATGACTAATAAATTAATAATAACCTAATTATACCTAATATCCCAGCTAATATATAATTATACCAATAATATCCTAATATCAGTAATATCTGATATGCTAATTATACCAATAATATCCTAATATCAATAATAACTAATATGCTAATTATATCTAACATCCCAGCTAATATCTAATTATAGCAATAATATGCTAATTATAACTAGTATCCCAATTATTACGTACATACCAACCATAACTAAAACCATTTCTTTTCACCGCGATCATTCTGGGCCCCATCAAATTAACAAGCTTTTTCCAAACGACACCACACAAGAAACAAAAAAGAAACCTCCAAAGCACGTGGGACATGTGTCACCCCAGAGGGAGACATAAAGCCCGTGGGAAAACTCCACCTGATTCCTCCAGCTCCACAATCCCAAACGCAAATACAGAGCGTGGGCTGATTATGTCCCCCGTGCTAAGTAAGAAGAAGTAAAAAAGACCTTGGTCATTGGCAGCAAACACCGAGACACAAGAAGCACTGGTGACAATTCCTTCGATGTTGTCTCTCCAGAACATTCCTGTTTGAGGACGCCAGCCCCAGTTGTTGACACCCGGAACAGCACTGCGACTGTAACGAGATATGTGTGCTCAAAAGAAAAGGAATTCCACCAGGGAAAGTATGAAGAGTGTTTGATTTTGTGAAGTTTTTTATGTCTCTCTCTCTCTCTCTAGAAGTACTTGAGGTATATCGTTCCTTTTTTTGTTTTTTTTTGCTTATCTGTTTCAGGTTGAGGCCTGATATACTTTTCTTTGTGGACTTTTCTTTTTTTTTAGGTGTGTGCCACTCTTTATTTCGTTAGAACTAAAAGAGTGATATTGTGATACTATCGTTGCTCGCTCCCAAATTGGTCAAATTTGAGACTGAGATGGATTTTCTTGCGCTCGGGTTTTTCTTATTGCTGTGTAAGGATGCTGTTTTGCTCCGGTTTCTTAGAGTGCGTTTCGGGAAGGGAAGGCGCGAGTAGGCAATGAAGCATTTATGTCTTCAAAGTGCCCGGCGAAGAAGAAACTCATCCGGATATGGAATGGAAAATGACCGAAGTTGAAAGTAAGGTTTGAAAGAAGCAGCAAGTTTGAAGGGGAAAATCATGAGAAATTGGAATGCTTAAGTACCTTAATTCAGAAAGGGAATGTATAAAAATCAATTTTAAGATACATCAAGATAAGAGTTTTAAAATTCTTACAAAGGACATCTTTTAAACTTTCTCTGAAGATTATGAAAAATAAATACTCGCATATATTTAAGAAATATTATTTTTTTCTAGTTTGTTTTTTTTTGAATTTTACATAATATACCAGCTAATATCTAATTATACATATCCTAATTATTCCTTATATTCCGGTTAATATCTAACTATCCTAAATATACAAATTATACAAGCTAATATCGAATTATATACACTCAAGAGCCAAAATATTATAACCACCGGTCAATAATGAGTTGGCCCACCTTTCGAGCTCGCCAACACAGCTTCAAACCCCTTGGCATGGATGCCACAAGTCTTTTAGATGGCCGGAGACAGATTGTACCAGATGTTTGAGCAACGGTCACGCAAATCCGAGATATTGCGAATTGATTGTCTTTGATCTCTGAGCTGCCTTCCCAGGACATCCCAAATGTATTCTATCGGATTGAGATCCGGTGAGTTAGGCGGCCAGGAGATTAACTGGAATTCTGCATCCTGTTCCTGGAACCACTCCAACACAATTTTAGCCATGTGACAAGGGGCGTTGTCCTGTTGGAACATCCCATTTCCAGCTGGAAAACAGAGGCCATGTAAGGGTGCAACTGGTCCGCAATGATGTTCAGATACCCTGTAGCATTCATGGTCTTCTCTACCACAACCGGGTCCCAGAGACGCCCAAGAGAACGTCCCCCAAAGCATAATACTGCCACCGCCGGCCAGTAGTTGACCTACTGTACATTGAGGGAGCAACTGTTCGCCTGGAAGATGTCGTATCCTGCCACGGCCATCGGCGTGATGAATGAAAAACCGTGATTCATCTAACCAGGCAACTCTCTTCCACTGATCCGTGGACCAGTCACGATGTTCCCTGGCCCAGCGCAGGCGTAATTGGCGAAGACGCTTGGTCAGCAAAGGCACACGAGGGGACGTTTGCTGCGTAGCCCCATATCCAACAGTGTCCGGTGAACAGTGTGCTCCGATACTATTCTACTTGGCCCTGCATTGTATTGGGCTGTCAGCCGAGCCACTGTCTGGTTGCGCTTCACCATGCAAGACAGTCTCTGACGTTTTTTTTTGATAGCGTGTGGACGTCCAACACAATGTCGTCCACTGCTGGTTTCACCGTCATTCATCCATTTTTCATAAGTATTAACAACTGTAGATCGCGAACAACCCACGAGTCGTGCAGTTTCGAAATACTTGTTCGAGCCTTCAAGCGATTACAATCTACCCTCTATCAAAGTCGCTTAGATCCGCAGCCTTTCCCATCACACACAGATGTAAGTGAAAGAATGATTATTCAGACTCTCCAGCAGCAGTTAAATACCACTTCCACCTGAGCAAGTGCCTTCCACGACATCCAGTCGAGATCATTGCAAAATGTAGGGGTGGTCATAATGTTCCGGCTCTTGAGTGTATATCCTAATTATGCCATTATCTCCCTAGTTATACCTAATATATCAATTTATATCTAATTATACATATCCTAATTATTCCTAATATCCCAGCTAATATTTAATTATACATAACATTCCAGATAATAACCAATTATACATATTCTAATTATACCTAGTTATACCAATAATATCCTAATATCTTAATTATACCTACTATGAAAATTATTACGTATTAATTCAATACTGTATCTTTTATAAGCTATAAGTAAAACCATTTCTTTTCATCATCCTTTAGGGCCCATCAAATTAAAAAGCCCTTTCAAAATGACACCACAAAAGAAGAAAAAGGAACCCCATAAAGCTGCTGGGATATGTGTCACCAAAAGGGAGACAAAGCCCCCGTGGAAAAAATTCCACCTGATTCCTCCAGCTTCGAATCCCAAAGCAAATAGAGAGCGCGGGCTGATTATGTCCCCCGAAAGAAGAAGTAAAAGGACCTTTGTCATTTGCAGCAAACACCAAGACACAAGAAGCACTGTTGACAATTCCTTCGAATGTTGTCTCTCCAGAACGTTCCTATTTGAGGACGCCATCCCCAGTTGTTGACACCCGGAACAGCACTGCAACTGTAACGAGATATGTGTGCACAGAAGAAAGAAATTCCACCCGGGAAAGTATGGATATTGTTTGATTTTGTCACGTTTTTTCCCTCTCTCTCTCTCGAAGAAATACTTGAGGTGTTTTGTTCTTTTTTTTTTTTTCTGCTTTTTTGCTTCTCTGTTTCAGGTTGAGGTCTGATATACTTTTCTTTATGGACTTTTCTTTCTTTCTTTTTGTGTGTGCCACACTTTATTTCGTTAGAATTAAAAGAGTGTCACTGCGATAGTATCGTTGCCCGCTCCCAAATTGGTCAAATTTGAGAGAGAGATGGATATTCTTGCTCTCGGGTGTTTCTTGTTGTTGTGCAAGGAGGTTGTTTTGCTCCGGCTTGTTAGAGTGCTCTTCGGGAAAAGAAGAAGGCAATGAAGCATTATGTGTTCAAAGTGCCCGGCAAAGAAGAAACTCATCCGAATATGGAATGGAAAATGATCGAAGTTGAAAGTAAGGTTTGAAAGAAGCAGCAAGTTTGAAGGGAAAAAACATAAGAAATCAGAATGCTTATGTATCTTAATGTAGAAAGGGAATGTGCACAAATCAATTTTCGGATATATCAAGGTACAAAATTCTGACAATGCAAAATTTTAAACTTTTAATATATGCGTGTGTTTATTAAAAAATAAACACACGCATATATTTAATAATATTTATATTTTTTTCTTTGTTTGTAATCGTATTTCATTAATATAAAAATTTGTTAATTCGTTAATGTCTACAGAGCGTTTTTAAAATTATTCTAACGCTATTTTTAAAAGGAATAATAAACTAATTATATCCTAATTATACCTAATATCTTAGCTAATATCTAATTATACCTTATATCTCAGTGAATGTGTAATTGTACCTAATATATCAGCGAATGCCTAATTATACCTAATATCTCAACTAATAACTAATTATACCTATAATATCGTAATATCAATAATATCTAAATCCTAATTATACCTGATATCCCATTTAATATCAATAATATCTAATATTCTAATTATACCTAACATCCCATCTAATATCTGATTAATAATATCCTGATTAAAGTTCATATCCCGGCTAGTATTTAATTATATCAAAAATTTATCCGAATTATTAATTAATATTCCAACTAATAACTAATTATGCCAATAATATCCTAATGTCCTAAATATTCTTAATATCCCACATATATACGTATTAGCTCAATATCATATCTTTCATAAACTATAACTGAAACCATTCCTTTTCACCACCGTCACTTTTGACCCATCAAATTAAGAAGCCCTTTCCAAACAACATCACAAAAGAAAAAAAAACCCCGAAATTAGCTGGGATATGTGTCACCCCAAAGGGAGACTTAAAGCTCGTGGTAAAACTCCATCTGATTCCTCCAGCTACGAATCCCAAAGCAAATAGAGAGCGTGGGCTGATTATGTCCTCCGATGAAGAAGTAAAAAAGGACCTTTGTCATTGGCTGCTAACACCAAGACACAAGAAGCACTGTTGACAATTTCTTCGTCTCTCCAGAACGTTCCTATTTGAGGACGCCATCCCCAGTTGTTGACACCCGGAACAGCACTGCAACTGTAACGAGATATGTGTGCACAGAAGAAAGAAATTCCACCAGGAAAGTATGAACATTGTTTGATTTTGTCACGTTTTTTTCTGTCTCTCACTTTAGAAGAAATACTTGAGGTATATTGTTCGTTTTTTTCTGCTTTTTGTTTTATCTGTTTCATGTTGAGGTCTGATATACTTTTCTTTATGGACTTTTATTTTTCTTTTGTGTGTGTGTGTGTGCCACTCTTTATTTCGCTAGAACTAAAAGAGTGATATTGTGATACTAGCGTTGCCCGCTCCCAAATTAGTGAAATTTGAGAGGGAGATGGATTTTCTTGCGATCCGGTTTTTCTTGTTGTTGTCTAAGGTCGTTGTTTTGCTCCGGCTTGTTAAAGTGCATTTCGGGAAGAGAAGACACAAACAGGCAATGAAGCATTATGTCTTCAAAGTGCCAGGCGAAGTAGAAACTAATCCGGATATGGAATGGAAAATGATCGAAGTTGAAAGTAAGGTTTGAAAAGAAGCAGCAAGTTTGAAAGGAGAAATCATAAGAAATTGGAATGCTTAAGTATCTTAATGTAGAAAGGGAATGTATACATATCAATTTCCCGATATATCAAGATACGGGTTTTAAAATTTTTACACAAGTGATATTTAAACTTTTTCTGAAGTTTATTAAAAAATAAACCCTCACATATATTTAATCATTATTTATATCTTTTCTGTTTCATTCTTTATTACTTTAATATATAAAATTGATAAAATCGTCAATCTCTAAAGAGCATTTTTAAATTTATTGTAACTATATTTTTAAATGAATAATTAATTATTAATATTCTAATTATACCTAATATCCCAGCGAATATCTAATTACACCAATAATATCGTAATTATACCAAACATACCAGCAAATATATAATTATGCCAATAATATCCTAATTATACCTAACATACTAGCTAATGTCTAATTATATTAATAATTTCCTAATTATACCTAACATTCCAGCTAATATCTAATTATACAATAATATCCTAATTACGTAATTATACCTAACATCCCAATTATTACGTAGTAGCTGAATATCATATCTTTTACAAACCATAACTAAATCCATTTCTTTTCACCACCGTCATTTTTGGCCCATCAGATTAAGAAGCCCTTTTCAAACGACACCACAAAAGAAAGAAAAGAAACCCCCCAAAGCAGTTCTTCCCCCTCATAAGAGATTTGTTTATACCACCAATCAACCCACCGATGGAGTGGAGGAGTTCTTTGGGTAGCTACCCCATTTGCTTGTACTATGGGGGGTATCCGAAATTCTCACACCAGGCAGCTTCAATCCCTATGCGAGACGCTTTGTAAGCCCGAGATGTTGTCACAATAGCAATTGAGTCTCTTTGTTTTTGAACACAATGGGTGCAGTGGAATCGCCAGAAGATTTGGAATTTGAGATAACCCCTCGAGTTGCTTACCGTTACTGCTAGCTGATGAGTCGGGTCCCACAATGTTTAAAATCAAATTAAATTAATTTGTAAATACATAACGAAATAAATTTAAACGCAACCCTGCATATAAGTTGGCCTACAGATTCTCACCCGGAGAAGAAGTATCTTTCGCGAATCCTTCGTTTACCTGAGTATCAGGTTTTTTTCTGTTTAGAAGTGGAATCTTTTCACGAATTGATAATTATCTGTCTTTAAAGTTTTAAATATTGGATGTATCTAATTGTATGTGTGATGTTTGTGCGTGTGTTAATATAGCTGTGAGTTCCCTAACCTATGCCTGAAGTATCTCAACCCAACCACCCCAGTACAATCTGTTTGCCTAACTAACACACTACAATGTTTTAATAAATTCTATTTATTTCAATTATCATATCCTCTTTAAAAAAAAATCATATTTCCATTACATTTTTTATTGAACAAAGGTGAGCTTCTCATTATGCGTTTATATCACCAATCAATCCACCGATGGAAAGGAGGATTTCTAAGGGTAGCTGTCCCATTTGCTTGTACTATGGGGGAAACCGAAATTCTAACACCAGGCAGCTTCAATGCCTATGCGAAACGCTTTATAAACCCGAGATGTTGTCACAATAGCAATCGAGTCTCTTTGTTTCTGAAAACAATGGGTGCAATGGAACCACCAGAAGATTTGGAATTTGAGATAATCCCTCGAGTTGCTTGCGTTACTACTAGCTGATGAGTCGGGTCCCACAATGTTTAAAATTCAAATTAAATTAATTCGTTATTAATTAGTATATGTTTTCAATGAATTCTAAATTAAAAATTGTTTAATACAGGGGTCTCCAAACTTTCCAGCCTTAGGGCCATGCTGTTTACTTCAGTAAGTACCAAGGCCCAAAACCGTTTTAATTTTTCTGCCATTGTCTATATAATTATATAAATCTCATTAGTATTTTTTTTTACAAGTGGATACCCTGCGGTTTCATTCGCGTTAATTTAGCTTTTCCTTTCCTGAGGGATTTTCAGGATAAAAATCATATGTTTGATTCAGGATATATACATTTCAAACATCGATATACATACATATGCGATACTCTTTACCCCAACATAACTACCTCGGAATGTTCACTAGCTTATAATGTTAGGGGGATTTATTTCAATTATTTGTTAGTTATTATGCTTAAGTTAAATTTTCTGTATATTATATTTGTCATTAAGCTTTACCTAGAAAGTCAAGAAAACCGAATTATTATCATTCTGTGTTTTTTATCCAAATTATTACAGCAACAATAAGCTTTTCGCTGTCGCTGGCCGGATTGATGACACTGGCCGGATTTGGCCGTAGTTTTGTGACCCCTGGTCTAATATTAAAAAATAAAGGACATAATATACAACAATCAGTTAAACATTTATTAGAATCCTGCTATAGTTAATGCCTAATGTTGTTTTATGAAATATAATTATAATGTTTTAATAAATCCTATTTATTTAATTTATTATATCCACTTTAAAAAATTAATATTTCCACAGCAGTGTTTTTATTCAACATACGTGAGGCTCTTATTCCACTGACACATGTTATACGCTTATACCACCGATTTTATCACCAATGGAGGGGAGGATTTCTAGGGATAGCTGTCCCATTTGCTTGTCCTATGGGAGAAAGTCTCAATAACAATGCGTGACGTTTTATAAACTGTTGTTAAAATCGCCATTAAGTCTCCTCGTTTCTGAAAACAGTGATTTTTTCACTCAATGTCAGTAAGCCTCTTATTACATTTATCACCGATCAACCCACTAATGGAGTGGATGTCCCTACGGGAGTAAGTCTCAATAACAATGCGAGACGTTTTATAAACTGTTGTTAAAATCGCCAGTAAGGCTCCTCGTTTCTGAAGACAGTGATTTTTATTAAGCATTTATTACTACCGATCAACCCACTAATGGAGTGGAAGACTTTCAAGATTAAGCGTCCCATTTGCTTGTCCTACGGAGAAAGTCTCAATAACAATGCGAGACGTTTTATAAACTGTTGTTAAAATCGCCATTAAGTCTCCTCGTTTCTGAAAGCAGTGATCGCAAAGGACAGTTGCCAACGTGCTCCATAGGGCTTAAAATCATATTAAATTATATTAATTAGTTATTTGAAGTACGCAGCAGATTTCATTAAAATTTGGCTTCTTTACAATTCAATGTGTAAATTTGAAACTAGTATATAGCATATTAAAATGCATTTCTAATTTATATACGCATTACTGTATAGAGCCTAAGCATGGGCTTGTTTATTAATGCATAGCTTTTATACAAACGTGACTCCTCTATCAACATTCTCTATTCATGCAAAATTCATAAAAGTTTAATTATTTGAACAAAGCATTCGGTCAAAGACGATTGTTATGAACAGTAATATAATCCCAGAAGGCTCCCTACATTATTGCAAGCCGAACAATGCAATTTAAATACATTAATAAATAACTTAAAGCATAAATGTTGCATTCAAAAGTAAATTATTAAACAGCATTCTCGAATAACTTAAGCAAGTTGCTTTGCAAATCTGTATTTCACACTAATATTCAGCTTTGCAAATGTTACACAAAAGGAAATTGTGATGCTTGTGTTTTTGGGTTTTATATTTCTGTTTAATAAAATGTTTTTTTTTCTCTCTAATAGTATTTCATGGCAGATATATTATTATGCACGTATGTGTCATGTAATAGTTATATATTTTCTCTCTGAAAAAATAATAACTTGACGTATTGTTGTGTAATAGTTAAAATTCATTCAAAGTTTTATGATGTGGAGCAATATTTAACATTTTACATTTTCGTGATTGTATATTTATTTTTTTTTGTTTTATGGTTGTATTGTTATTTTGGTTTGTATTTTTATTTGGTTTTTTTACGTGTTGTATTGCTTATTTGGTTTTGTTTATGTGGTTGTATTATTATTGTTATTTTGTGCATGTGTTTGAACTCCTCCAAAACGGCTGGACCGATTTTGAGTGGAATTTTTAGGTCCCGGTTTTATTTAAAGGTTGCATTAGAATAGGACAAACCTCGATGGATTTTAGATACAAAAGTGGTCCCGAGGGTTTAGGTGGAGCTGCAATCGATATATCTTCTATATGTATAATACTTTTGTACATGTGCTTTTCATTCAACTCCTCCTAAACGGCTGAACCGATTTTGTTGAATTTTTGTCCGTGTTTGTGTGGGTCTCTGGATGGTTTAGATTCACAATTAGACCTGATAGGTGGCGCTGCAATCGGGTTTTTTTTGTACGTGTGTTTGTCACCGAACTCCTACTGAACGGCTTGGCCGATTTTGTTGAATTTTTGTCTGTGTTTGAGTGGGTCTCTGGATGGTTTGGATTCACAATTAGATCTGATAGGTGGCGCTGCAATCGGGTTTTTTTGTACGTGTGTTTGTCACCGAACTCCTACTGAACGGCTAGACCGATTTTGATGGACTTTTTGTGCATACTACACAAAACATGGATAATGATTTTATGCCTTTGTTTTTTATCCCCTTTGTTATAAATCGCCACCAGATAGTACTGCAGTACATTAACTTCTAATCAATCGCTATGAAAATTGGTAATAATATGTATTCGAGTATGGAAAATATGTTCGCTTTATCCTTTGTATTGTTATTTTCCACCAGATGGTGATGCAGCGTTTCGTCTTATATACCGTTCAAACGATATCTATGAAAATTAGAATGCACACATATTGGAACATTGAAATTATATATATATATATAATATATATATATATATATATATATATTGTAGAAAATTACATATCGCGAATAATATTTTCACTGAATGGCACTGAACGCCAAAAAGAGCTAGTCACTCGGCCATAAGGCCTCTAATTTAACATTAAAAGAATATAATTTATTATTCTTTTTAAAAATAGTATTACAATAATTTTAAAGATAATTTGTATTGATTAATTTGATAATTTAATTGATAACAAATTTATATATTAAAGTAATAAAAAAATAACAAATAGAAAAAAACCCATAAATATTTGTTAAATATATGCGAGTATTTATTTTTTCATAAACATTAAAAATGTTTTAAAAGGTTCGCTTTGTAAGAATTTCAAAACTCGTATCTTGATGTATCAGAAAATTGATTTGTATACATTCCCTTTCACCATTAAGATACTTAAGCATTCCAATTTCTCATCTTTTTTCTCCTTCAAACCTTACTTTCAACTTCGATCATTTTCCGTTCCATATCCGATGAGTTTCTTCTTCGCCGGGCACTTTGAAGACATAATATGTTTCATTGCCTACCTCGCGCCTTCTCTTCCCGAAACGCACTTTTTCTCGGAGCAAAACAACCTCCTTACACAACAACAAGAAACAATTCGACCGTAAGAAAAACCATCTCCCTCTCAAATTTGACCAATTTGGGAGCGGGTAACGATATCACGATATCACTCTTTAGTTCCATCGAAATAAAGAGTGGCACACACAAAAAAAAAAGAAAAAGTCCATAAAGAAAAGTATATCAGACCTCAACTTGAAACAGATAAATAAAAAAAAAGCAGAAAAAAAAGAAAGATATACCTCAAGTACTTCCAGAGAGAGAAAAAGTGACAAAAAATCCAACAATGTCCATACTTTCCCTGGTGGAATTCCTTTCTTTGTGCACACATATCTCGTTACAGTCGCAGTGCTGTTCCTATGGTGTCGACAACTAGGGCTGGCGTCCTCAAATAGGGAGACAACATTCGAAGGAATTGTCAACAGTGCTTCTTGTGTCTTGGTGTTTGCTGCCAATGACAAAGGTCCCTTTTTTGCTTCTTCTTCGGGGGACATAATCAGCCCACGCTCTCTATTTGCTTTGGGATTCGGAGCTGAATCAGGTGGAGTTTTTTCCACGGGGGCATTATGTCTCCCTTTGGGGTGATACATATCCCAGCTGCTTTGGGGGTTATTTATTTTTTTCTTTTTTGTGTGGTGTCGTTTGGAAAGGGCTTCTTAATTTGATGGGCCAAAAACGATGGTGGTGAAAAGAAATGGTTTTAATTATAGTTTATAAAACATTATATTGAGCTAATACTTAGATATGTGGGATATTTGGTATAATTAGGATATTATTGGTATAATTAAATATTATCTGGTATACTAGGTATAATAAAATATTATATGGTATATAAGGTATATTATTGATATATCTAGTTATACCTAATTAGATATCAGCTTTTATATTAGGTATAATTAGGATATTATTGATATTTCTAGTTATGCCCTAATTAGATATAGCTTCTATATTATGTATAATTAGGATATTATTGATATAATTAGATAATTAGTTATTTTTACTACATCCCTTGCAGAAATTGCCCCAACGCTTTCCTAACTCCTAAGCGCATTCTAGAGTGCCCAGCACTCACTCCCCATGTTTTGCAATTTTGTATGGTGCCAATCGAGGCCAACTTAAGAAAAGTCCTGTATAGTGAAGCGGCGCCATTGCTAGCCGCCGCTATCGTGAAGACTTTTGACTTGATCTAACTTTGATAATAATATTTTAAATCCATGGACACGATAACAACAACAACATTTGGTATACTAGGTATAATTGTATATTAGCTGGTATATCAGGTATAATTAGGATATTATTGATATAATTAGATAACATTTGGATACTACATCCCTTGCAGAAAATACCCCAACGCTTTCCTAACTCCTAAGCGCATTCTAATGTGCCCAGCACTCACTCCCCATGTTTTGAAATTGGGTATGGTGCCAATCGAGGCCAACTTAAGAGAAGTCCTGTATAGTGAAGCGGCGCCATTGCTAGCCGCCGCTATCGTGAAGACTTTTGACTTGATCTAACTTTGATAATAATATTTTAAATCCATGGACACGATAACAACAACAACATTTGGTATACTAGGTATAATTGTATATTAGCTGGCTTTGTAATAACTTTTAGAAAGAAATTGAATAAATGGTTAATAATGGATAATTTTCAATTTAAATTGGATTAAAATGAAAAAAATATAATGGTACATTCATAAAAATAGTTCGTGATTTGAAATTAGATAATAATAAATATCTTTTCAATAATAATTTCTATATCCTATATAATTCGTTTTCTAATAACTTTTTATTTTTTAAAAGCAACAATTTTAACTATTTTTAAAAAAGCAATAACTTTTAATTATTTTCGAAATAACAAATCTATCTATTTTTATACATTTATTCATTCATTTATTATTTTTTTTTAGATATTCTTACTGATATTTGATCTTTTGAAGTATATAGTTCTTTCTTATGGCGTTCGTAATTTTTATTTAGTAATATAATATAGTTTGTTATATGTTTATTATTTTTTGTTTTATTATTTTTATTTGTTAACCTATTTTTATACTTTTGCTCTATTCTAAGTATTTAACTATTAAATGTTCAAACTATATTTGCGTCATATGATCTTTTCGTACTTCTGATTAAATCATTTTACTTATTTTTGTGCGATGACATTTAACAAAATAAAATGTTTTTTTTTTCTATACATTTTTTTCAAATTTTAGATCACATTTGTTATGAGACGTTTTATTATCTATTTTAAACCAATTTTTCCTATCTATTGTAAACCTAACGCCTACTTATTTTTTGTTTTGTTTTGCAAACTTTCTAAATTTGAATATTGTAATTTTGAAAGGTTTTCTCAACAAAAGGAGTTTACAAACTTATTTTTATTATTATTTTAATTTAATCTGCATGATGACAAGTCAAATCTGCTAGTAGGCATTAAAATATAAATTATTTTAAATATGCAAATTAAAAATAATTTAATATTAAATAGATACTTAATATATTTAAAATTTAAAAAATCCACGAAACATACATTTTTATTCCAAAAAGTAAAATTTTATTTTATTTTAAGGCATAATAAGCCTTGAATGCAATCGAAAAGAAACTAGTTAAACTAGTTAGAAACTAGTTGAAACTTACTTAAGCTAGTAAATTTCTGGTGTAGTGGAAGAATTTTCGAAGGACAACATGTCTGAAACCACCGAACATTCATGATAGAGAGATGACTAAGATAAATCAGTAAATATTCTATATTAGATTTCAGGAAAAAAATTTAAGAAATGCGCTCCTCAGAGCTCTAGGGTATTTGTTCTAATTGTGATGGCATCAGAGATCAAAATTAGTTGACTAAACTGATAAAGTGATCAATAAGATTCACAGCTAATGAGAAACGCTGAAAGTTCTAATGAATATTCCTCATCAACATTTATTCGACGGATTTTTATAAAAAAATACCAAATTTATAAAATGTTCTTTAACTTCTTCATTCATAGTAACATTTGATATGAAAATCACACTATTAAAATTTCAAAACTAATTATTTAATTAAAATTTCATTAATTTTTTTACAAATATTTTTCCTACTAAACCATCAGAAAGTTATTAAAAAAACACTTCAGACTGTTTGTTGAGTGGAATATGCCAATTTGATAAACTTTAATTTCATACTTGTAATAACGATGCTAATAATAAATTATAGCTTCAAAAAAATTTCAGTTTTTTTTACAAAACTTTATATTTTTTACAAATATAAAAAAAAAAAACTCTTGAAACATGATGCCATTTTTATCAAAAAAGATTTCATTCAGAATTTTTTAGAAATGAAAGTTAGTATTCTATTGCAGATTAGATATGAACAATATACATTTGAACATTTGATATGAACAATATGAATTTTGAACATTTGATAAGAACATTATACTATTAAAATTTTTTTATAAAATTTTAATTAAATAATTTTTTATTCTTTTTGCACAATATTTTTTCGTTATACTACCAAAATATTATTAATAAAAATACTTTAGAATTTTTCTTATATGGAATATGCCAATTAAATAAAAATTAATTAACAATGATTTGATTTATAATAAAAATTTCATTTTCATACTTGCAATATCGATGCCAATGATAAATAATGCATTCAGATAAATTAAAGTTTTGCAAAACTTTATAATTTTTACAAATATAAAAAAACCTTGAAAAGTTTTGACGTCATCAGGAAAAACATAACGTCATTTTTATCATAATAAAATATTTCATTCATTATTTTGTTAGAAACGAAAGTTAATATTCTATTGAAGATTTGATATGAACATCATACATTGTAAACATTTGATATGAACATCATATTAATAAAAAGTTCAAAACAAATTATTTAATTAAAATTTCATCAATTTTTTGTAAAAATTTTTTTCGCTATACCTACAAATTCTTATTAATAAAAAATACTGTTGAATTTTGTTATGGGGATTGGTTTGGGTTTCGCTCTAAGGTCAATTTGGGCACACGAGGACTAAACAAACCGCTACAGTCTCTTATGGTAAATATGCCAAATTAATAAAAATTAATTAACGATTATTTGAATTATGTTAGAAAAATTCATTTTTATACTTGCAATAACGATGCAAAACATATATAAAAAAAATCTTGAAAGCTGAAGTAAGAAATCTGACTTGTAATTTTTACAAATAAAATATTTCATCCATTATTTTGTTAGAATCTAGAGTTAATATTATATTGCAGACTAGATTTGTCTCTATTCGAAGAATTGAAATAATTTATGAACCAAATTAAGTTTTCGATGACTTAAATAATACGAGTTCGGTATTTATTTAATACATAAAATGCATTAATAAAATTTACTTGAATAATGCAGTCCGAAAATACATGCTGCATGAGAACTTACCATGACAGTTTGTCAACTCTTAAGCCATGGAATTTAATTATCAGTAAGAGGATTGAAGATATTAACTGGCTGAACGGATCACCGCAGTGGTGTAGGCTTACTATAAAGGATTTGGCTTACCCATGCAGTATTTAGTCATTAATGATTTGAATATTGTAAAACTAATTTATGTCATTCCTTTAAAAGGCTTAGGCTGCTAATTCAAATGTCTGTAATAAAATATTTAAGTTTTATAATATTTACTAATAGCATATTTAAGGAACATTTACACTTCCTGAAAATTCAAATTTAGGAAATCATTTTATTTATGGTATAATTATTGCTTAGAAAGAGTTTCATTCTTTAATGTTTATATAATAATTTCAGTTTCTAGTTTAGTTTGGTTTGGTTTGTCTCTCAAAAGTCAATTTGTGTACACTTTGGATTAATTAGACTGTTACCTACAGTTTAAAGTGGATTACGAACGACTAACAAACATCCATGCATTGTCACCACCAGTATTCCGCAGTACCAAAGACTGGAGCACTAGCTAATTGGCCATCAGGCCGCCTTTCATTTCCCAAGAGAAAATTATTATTATTATTATTATTATAATTTGTAATTTTTGAAAGACAGTTGTTCACTTTGTAGCTTAGACTTTGGAACCTATAAGAGGAGAGGTAAAAAGAGAAAAGGAAGTGTGCAGAGACGAGTGAAAAGTTCCACGCATTACGAAGGGTAAAAAGAATGAACTGAATTTTTAAAAAGATGATTTTATAAATAATTGTTATATAATGGTGTTTTGTGTATTATTTGTTATAGTTGTGCCGTGTTGTCGTAGCAAATTTTAATAAATATGGCAGCTAAATGTAGCGTTTTCTTTCAACAAATAATTTAGTTTATATCCATAAAAAACATTGAATCAAGACAGCACGCATATCCACCCTAACTTTTACTGTTCGTAATTTAATTTAAATTTGATTAAGCTAACAAACGGTTTTCAGACATGAGAGACCTGGCTCATAGCACTTTTTATTTTCGAACTATAAGAGACTAGCTAGTATCCAGATATGCCAAGCTTAATCGGAAGGTATCGTGTCAACATTGGTAAGAAACCAAAGGCCTCATATATGTTTGCGCGACTCAAATTTGCAAAAGGAAGGTGCGAAGCCCCTAGAAGATATTCTTGGGAATAATCATTAGAAGTTGTTTTTGAAAAATGTGAGTGAAATAGAGGCTATCTGTGGAGTCTCTGGACAACTTCAAATCTCTACATATCTGTCATTCTAGTGACAAATGATTAAGGAAAAATACTCATCATTAAAAAGTGAAGTCAAAACTTTATTTTTTTTTAAAACTTTTAAGTCATTACAAAACGGATTATTTTCAAGAATAATAAAAGAGAGTTTTTGTGCGTTTAGCCAAAGAGAGCCTCTTATCTTAAATGTTCTTTCTAATATATAATTTGATATTCATTTAAAGTAGGGCTTGAAAAATGGGGTGCAGTGTAGAGTTTTCCAGTGGAGTATTTGGTCAACTTCGAATCTTTCATTCTAGTGACAAATGATTAAGGCAAAACAACTCATCATTAAAAATTGAAGTCAAAACTTTGTCTTAAAAGTTGAAAAAAAAAAAATAAATAAATTGGATTATTTTCAAGATTAATAAAAAGGTTTTCGTGCATTTGGCCAAAGAAAGTTACCTTTTATCTTAAATGTTCTTTTTTTAATATATAATTTGATATTCATTTAAAGTAGGGCTTGAAAATGGGGTGCAGTGTAAAGTCTTCCAGTGGATTAGTTGGTCAACATCGAATCTTCTACATATCTGTCATGCTAGTGATAGGTGATTAAGGCAAAGATATTCATCATTATAAAAAGTTTGTAATGTCTTAAAAATTTTTAACAATAAAGTGGATTATTTTCAACTATAATAAAAAGGAGTTTTTGTGAATTTAGCCAAAGAAAGCCTTTTTATCTTAAATGTTCTTTTTTAATAGCTATTAGTTAGCAAAACAGAAATAAACTTCTAATCCGAAGAAAGGTCATCAACACTTCAAATATCTAAAATTATCGCCAAGATTCTATCAAGATGGAGAAATTTCCTCAAAACATTGCTGCATAAAGGGAAAAAGACAAAATCCCTTTACGACGCCAACAGAGCCATTGGCGACATAGTGTTTGGTTCCAAATGCACTTTTCATTAAGATCCAGTATATTGGCTCGTAAAGGGAAAAGTTACGATCGAGAATTCGACTCTCTGCTTCCTGGGTTTAACACAAGGTTACGGTTACAATGAAGAATTTTATGAGGCGTGAGGAAGCACTAATTTCGCTAAGAATATTATGGCAGTGGTGGAAAAAAAGTGTTGTGCAAAAAAAAAAATATTGAAGGCAAAGAAAAATGTCTTCCCTCTTGGACGGTCTGGAAAATTTTGAGGCGCTTTAGATGTGGAATTTAATTAAAATTAATGCGATTATGAAACTTGTAATATATTCCGTGGAAAATTATTCGAAATCAATGAATAGTTGATTAAAGGAAAAAAATAATTTTCAAAGTGAAGGCGAACCCAAATTAGTCACTCGATAAAAAAAAAATTGCATATAATATGTAGAAAAATAAAATTGCCATCATTAATAATTAATGTCAGTTAAAATAAATATAAATTTTTATAAACTGCTACATTATTAATTTTTAAAAAGCATTTTCACAGGTAAATAAAAATAAAATACAAATATTTCTACTATCGTCTATCTATTAATATTATCTCGTGTACTTAAATATAAATAAAATTTGTTATTTTTAATTTTTGAAATATTTTTAAATATGACAAAACATCAAAAAAAAATATGACATAAAACATTTTTAAATATGACATAAAACAAAACTCTACATGACAAAAAAAAAATGAATAATTCTGTTTATTTATGTAGAGTAACGGCTTTATATATTTTTACAAGAAGCCATTGCCTTTATAGCTTTTAGTTATATTTCATTTCTGGATTTCAAACCTTTTCATTCTGTTTAACCATATTTGAAAGCTTTTTTTTTAAGTAAATAAATAATTTTTTCAGATCATAAGGTTTATTTTAGATTTTCTTCTTGTTTTCGATTAAGCAAATTTTAAAAAAAATTAAAAAAATTAAAAATTTTTCTTAAATTTTATTTTTATAGATTCCTCTAAACTACCCTACGATTGCATTACCAAAATACCAATATGTTGTTAGAAGGATCCAGACAAAGTGTCATTCCTATAATTATTAATTGAAAAAGAAAGTACTGAAATCTAATTATTTTTAACATTTAATTAACACCAGTCCATTAAAGATGAATATATATTCCCAAGGACATAGTTTATAATGTATAGGGAAATAAATATTTTAAATTGGAAATACTGTTCAAAAAAGGATTATACAGCTAATCGTTTGAAACATTATCGAATTTTTTTAATTTAAACATTTCTTTTCAGATAGGTTAGTTGAAAGATTATTGGACTGTAGGTTTCTGTAGGTGAATTGTTTAAAAGTTAATTTTATACGATGAAGAGTTATTGATTTGATGTGTATAAGAGCTTCTCAGAAGATTTGTCTTTTACTTTTTCATGTATATAGTAAAACATAATATTAGCGACTACCTAAAAGAGGTAGTAGTTAATATTATGCTGTATTATAGGTTGTTGATATATGCTGTATTATGCTGATATATTATGCTGTCGCTAATATTATGCTGATGGTATACCTATCTTTTGACCTCACCATTTGAAAATCTTTAATTCATTGTTTATAGATAGGTTAGGTGAAAGATTGTTGTACGGTGAAGGTTTTAATATATAGGTGAATTGTAGAAGCTTTGTCTTTTACTTTTCAGTGTATATACTTTATCAACCTATCGTTATCTACCCATTTCATGGGATGAAAATAAGTGATTTGGTAAATACAAAAGAGTTTCTTTATTTCTTATTTTTCATTGTATATTGTAAAACTCTTTTGGTAATCATTAATTGATTAACAAAAGTGAATTTCTAAAGCCAAATTATTCTTCAGTATTTTAAACTGGAAATTCAAACTTAATATTAAGTTTCATCCTCTTAGAAACTTCATTCGGTTCTCTTTCTTAGTTAAACTCTATTATTAGCGACTACATAAAAGAGGTTCTTAATGCTGATGGTATACCTATCTTTTGACCTCACCATTTGAAAATCTTTAATTCATTGTTCATAGATATATTAGTTGAAAGATTGTTGTACGGTAGGTTTTTATAGGTGAATTGTAGGCTACTTTATCTACCTATTTTTATAGGATGAAAATAATTGATTTGGTAAATAAAAAGAGTTTCTTTGTTTCTTATTTTCAATGTATATGGTAAAACCTCTTTTGATAATCATTAACAAAATGAATTTCTAAAGCCAAACTATTCTTCAGTTTTAAACTGGAAATTCAAACTTAATATTAAGTATCATCTTCTTAGAAACTTCAATCGGTTCTCTTTCTTAGTTATACTCTAATATTAGAGACTACATAAAAGAGGTTCTTAATGCTGATGGTTAGCTATCTTTTAACCCCACCATTTGAAAATCTTTAATTCATTATTCAAATTACAGCGGAGGCCCAAACAAATGAGCTATATCGCGATCACCAAGCACCATTACTGAACCAAACTTCACGCAACCTCTACCAGAACCAAACCTCCAGTATCGTGCCATCCCCAAAGAGGATCATTGTCCCACAGTAATGGGTAGAGATTACAGTGCCAATTTAGGACGACATAGGACCCGAAAGGGGTTTCCACATACCTCGATTCTTTAACATCTGATTAGCGATACATTAACTTTAATCCGCCAAATGAGAAAAGATTTCAGAAGGGTGTAGGGGTAGGGTTAGGAGGAAAAAGGACTGTTATTTAAAGTGAGTTGAGGGAAAATGAAAATTCTGATGGAGTGTGGAGCAGTAAAGGAGATTAAGGACATGGTTGCCATGGTGACGGATATTCTGCTAATCTGCGTGTCATTTCGTAGAATTCGGAATAAAATTGGAAGTGGGATTGCATTGCAGCATCGCGATGAATTTTGATTTTTAATCTGGGATGGTAGTGATTATGGGAGAGATATAATTAACATGAGTAGTCAGATTAAGGTATTAAGATAAGCAAATGTTACATTTAGTTTTTGTATTTAATTTTAGATAGCTAAAATCTTCTTTGAGCTAGGATTAACAATTTAATGGAATTAATTAATAATACTATCAGTTGAAAGAAAAGGCAGCATTTATGATAAAATCAATTATTGCCTTTTCATATCGATTTGGTAATATTAAATTCTCCAATAACGTTTTAATCTTCAAAAGATAAATTTTAAAATAAAATTTGTAGTAGATTTAATAAATGTAATAAATGCAACCTAACATGAGAATTAGTTTAGTTTTTGAAGCAATCCATTTTATTTCAAATAGAAATAGCGAAGCAAGGTTTTAATCTTCAGAGATAAATTTTAAAATAAATTTTTAGTAGATTTAATGAATAGAATAAAAGCAATTTTACATGAAGTCTGATTAAATTATTGAGTTAGTTTAGCAAACCAGTTTATTTAAAATTTTTAATATCGAAGCAATTTTTATTATTTTTATATCTACATGTATAATATTAGTACTAAAACCGATTCTTAATTACAATTTATATTGATTAGGTAATGATTAAATATACTGATTGCATTTTTTTAAATAGCTACCCCGCCACAGATTTAACATTTCTTGATAATTTATTTCTGTTAATAAAATTTTATATTGCAAGAATTGTAAAAAAAAATTAGTACTTTTGTAGTAGATTTAATACTTAAAAAACTGTAGTAGATTTAATAAATGTAATAAAAGCAATTTAATATGAGAAATCTGATAAAATTTCAGAGTTATTTCTTAAATTTAGCTTTTAAAAACAAGCCATTTTATTTAAGATAGAATTGCGAAGCAATTTTTATAATTTTGGATATGTATACTATTAGTACTAAAACCGATTCTTAATTACACTGTATATTAATTATGTAATGATTTAATATACTGACAGAATTTTTTAAATAACTACCCCGCCACGGATTTAAACATATCTTGGTAGTATATTTCTGTAAGTAAAATTTTGTATTGCAAGAAATTAAAAAACTTCATTCTTTTTGCAAATATATATATTAATCTTATTTATATGAATCAGTAATATTTTCTCTTTTAAATGCATTGTGCATAAAAATATAAAATGAGTTAAAATTATACGATTAAAAAATTATTTTGTATAGAATTGCAAGAAAGCATAATAATTCCTTTTGATTAAAATATCAATTTTATTTATAACATAAAATGTTTTGATAAAAAAAAAAAAATATCTTTACATATAATTGTTTGTAATTAGGATTGATATTTAATTGTTTGTATTTGGTAACTATAAACATAATTATATGCATAATAAGAAAGCATATTAATAAAAATGTATGCATTAATGAATAGTTCTGAAAAAGGTGCGTAAGTAAGGTTTCCAAGTTCTCAAAAGGTATGGCCTTAAGGTTCCATGCTCCTTGTAGTAAAGAGAAATACGTGCCTAGATATAAAAACAATTATAGTTACTCTTTTTCTTGTCAGATTTCTATTCAAAGACAGCTTTCATTATAAACAACTAACTTTCCTCATTTTTTTCTTTTATTCACGTAAAAAAGGGCAAACAGCGATAATGCACCAAGAATTAATCGGAGAAAACTAGTAGTGATAAATTCCCCTCGGTTGCTGCTAGAAGTGTTAGCTTCTGAGTAATTTTCATTGTTAGGAAAATTTTCGTTGCAGCTTTTGAGATTCTAATGTCGTAAGTTGTGGAATTGATCCTTTAACATTAACTGAAGAACTAATAGTTACATCAACTAATCATGGATTGAGGATTAAACATAAGGAATTGTCTCTTAGAACCTTTCAATACTTTACTGCCGTATTCAGCATTATATTTAAATGAATTAAGCTTTTCTACCTTCACCCATTAGTGGTGAAGGTAGAAAATCTTAATTCATTTAAAACAAAAGAGAGAATACTTAATTCCTTAAATTTTAATTCATTTAAGTGTAAAAAAAGAGGAAATCAGTGTATTGACGAGGAAATGAGAATTTGCCTTTCAAATATATGCCCAAATATTGAAGTAACCTCTTCAGACTCCTGGTTCGCATGTACAGAAGAAGAAATAAACGTTTTTAATAATAATAAACGTTTTAAATTTCATAAATAATCATTTTATTTTTTATCGTATTATTTTTTTTGCAATATTTGACATTACTGTTATAGCATATTTCCTCTATTATAACATATCTCTCAGTACATATTTCCATATTATAACATATTTCTTCTATTATAACATATTTCTTCTATTATAGCATATTTCTTACATAAATAGTCAACCATTATTTGTAGGATTTTAAATGCATTCCGATTTCAAAAAAAAAATTGAAGTAACACTGCGATATTTGTAAAAGTATAAAGTATTAATAAAATAAAATTGTATTATACATTTAAATGATTCTGTTACGCAAGAAAAGTCCAATGATGTTAAGATATCAAAAGAATTAAAATTAACCAACCATTTGTAAAAACAGTACATATTTCATTGAAAATTTTAAGAAAACAATGAAATAAATTTATAAAATAAAACTTGGTACATAATAAATCAAACAAAAAGCATATAAAGTGTGATAGATGTTGTTGCGTTAATAAAAGCAGAATGGAGTTGAGTTCGAGAAAAGAATGCGATGGCATTATTACCTTTGATCTATGAACCTCCGAAAGCTAAAATTTTCGACCCCCTTCCTTCCGCTCATGGTACGTGAAGGTCATTTTCCATCGCTTACAAGACCCCAGAGAGGCAAAATTAACCCCAAATGGCTCCGAGTAAACCCTTGAGTGGTCTTTTCGCCTGTTATTTCACGGTTTTTACTTTCCTTTTGTTTTTATGGGGAGGTGTTAGCGTTAATATCGGGAGTTTCCGTCTTGTTTACCGATTGGACCGTTGTGAGCAATAAAGGGTGAAGTAAAATGGCTTAGTCGGCTGAGAACTGCTTTGATTTATTTTTGCCTCACGTATCACTCGCAGGTAATGTGAGAACGGATTCTTGTTTGTCTTGAGATTTGTTTTCTGTGGGAAAGCTTACTTTTGGTTTAAATAGCAATTTATAGGCGCATCAATTTATTGCTGCTAATAAAATACATTATGATGCTTAATCATTATTATAGTACTTGCCTGTTTTCAATAACTCACCAAAACTAAACAACATTTTTCCAATTCCGCCACATTGATTTTGTCAAATCAAAATAACAGAAATACACTCAATTTCTTGTTAAAATTAAGCATGTCTTAACCTATTCTGCTATATTTACTATAAGATCTATGGTATGTGACAATACAGGGCACAACAAGATTCTTGTTTGTCTTAAGATTTATTTTTGTGTGAAAGGTTGTGTTGGTTTTAAACAACAATTTATAAGCTCAAAATTTCAAGAAAACAATAAATTACAGGACTATACTTAATTATTATTATTATAAGTACTTGCTTGTTTTACCAATAAATCGCCACGAAAATAAACAAAATCTTAGAATTATACAGAATAATTTTGTGAAATCAAATATTAAAAATGTATTCTAACTTCTTGTTATCCCAATAAAACATGTCTTAACGTATTCTGCTATATTTCTACAAAACATATGCTATGTGACAATACAGTGTCGAGAAACAAAACCAATTAAAATTTTTTTCCTTTTATCCTTCATTAGATTTTTACAAGCTTTCCCCCAATTAAATATGAAGCTGGCAATGTTGTTACTTTTAGAAAATAGAAAACATCACCTAAGTGACTTGGAGTTTAAAAAACAATTAAATACAATTTTTGCAATTTAAAAAAATTATACATAGTCATAGGCATAATTTTAAATTTTAATACATCTATTCACTGTAAACTAGTTAAAATTAAAAAAAAATAAATAAATAGACGGCATTAGTTTGAGACGGTGGCGTAGTATATGTTCAATTATTGACATTCCATGAAGTTAAGTTAATGTTTCTGCAGAGGATTGAATAAATTTTAGAAAAACATAATACACAGACCAAAAAAAATGGGGACATCCTTAATAACTTTAGTATTATTATTAGTTCTGCCCATAAATGGTATTATTTGAAATGGATAGAGGTGAATTAAGTTTTGAAACCATACAGTTGATTAGCAAAGCTAATGATCATGGATAACTAATCCCTAATTCGAAATTCTTCCATTATAGAATCCGTCCGCGATTTTTAACATAACTGATTCAACATGATGAATTTAGTATACGGTAATTTTTATAGAAATATGATTCAAAGTTATGGAGAAATAGTTCAAAAATTGTCTTTCCCAATCTTAAATGAAACTGACGCTATATGAAACAATATTCCGTGTCCTAATTAATATATATATATCAACAATGGATAATAATCAGTGAATATTGCATCCGGGAGCACATTTAAAGCCATTGCATGCCGTGAGAGAAAACATGCCAAACTTCCACCAAGTAACCTATTATAGATTTGAAACGTATATGCAGGTTGCTACTCTCGCCAACAAATATCCTTGTTTTAAAAAGCAATAATTTTAAGAAGATTTTTGCAGTCACTGCCGTGGACTGAATGTATTTTCTTCGTCCATTATCTTTTTAATTATTTTATATGTGTGTTTTTTCTATATATTTTGTCGACATATGAGAGTGCTTATGCGCACTCATATGTCTAAATTTCACATTTGAAATTTATAAATTGTCTAACTATGCTTTAGAGTGCGTAAATAGTATGCGGAAGAATCAACATTCGATTTATATATGGGAAGTTGCAATCATAGCTTTCTCATGCATGAAATCTCATTTCCCATTGTGATAACTTACGTCTTCATATCGCATTAACACTCAATTGACGCCATAAGAATGTAACAAGTGAGAAATAAACAATAACAAATTTTAGATTTTTATTCGTGAGCTTTAATTAAGCTGACCTTTAGAACAGGAAATAAGAAAAGACAGCTTGCGAATGCTTTTGTAAAAAAAAAAAAAAACATAGAGTTAAGAGGACCTATATATCTTCAAAAGCGATCTACCAATGAAAATGTTGAGGAGAAAGCAGAACTTGGTATTAAAGTAGATGGAGCGTCATCAGGGAAAAGAAGATGCCAAAACAACAAGAGTACTAGAATCGCAAGACTTAATTGTGAAATTTACCAGAAATTTATATGTCTGAAACACTCCAATCACATTTGCTCAGAATGAAACGCTGCGATTTAGTGATTAGATATAAAAAGGAACAGACCAGTCTTCAAGTTAATGTTCATTTATTTATTATAATTTACTTAAATGTAAATAATTAAATCTATCGCTGTATATGCGATATCTATTTCATTTCTTTAATTTTCACTTCATTTAAATAATTATATGAACATTTTAAATTGTTTCAACGGTTTGGATTTACATTAGTTATATTATGTATATTAAATATAGATACAATATAAATTTGAATAGCATTTCTTTAAATAAATTGTATTGATATTATTTAAAAGCATAATTTCAATAAATACGCACTTTACATATTTAATTTTAACATTTAATTTTACATTTTAAAACAGTGTATCTAAAAATACTCGCAAAATTTTCCGTTTATATAGTATTGCAAAATTTCACGTATTTTCACGACTGCTAAAGGTTAATTTAAATATAATATACTGTTTACTGCCAGCAATTATGTAAACTTCAAAATGGATACCATTTATTGCATTTCAATTTAATGAATAAATTTTGATAAAATGTTGTAAATAATGAAAAAGGGTTTTAGCTTAAGCTTTTAGATTTAAAATAGGCAATGTGTTTTCCTATCTTATTACTGTCCTTATAAAATATGGTCATTCAATGGAGATCAATTTTGATTTTATTATGATTAGAAATGATGTCATTAATTTAAAATTACATGATAATTTGAAATCTACCAATCAAATTCTTTTATTTTAATATAATTTGAATGCATTTTTCAATTCTTCTTAACTCAATTTTCTTATTTAAATTATTTTTAATTGAAAAATATATTAAAATAATGAAAATACTAAAAGTATAATCACCTATTCAATTCCTTTCTAAAAGTGAAACAAAAATTTAGTTAGTTATATTTTTATTTTTTTTTTTATTTAAAAACTTTTGTTAAACCGCAATCATTTAAAAACTCCTTTCACTTTCATCAATTTGCTAATTTTGATATAATTAGTGAAAAAAAGGAAACTGTTCCATTTTTACATTCGCGACATACTCTTACGTATATTTAGAAAAAATAAATGATTTTTTTTTAAAAATATTTTTAATTTAATTAGTTTAAGTTAATTAAGGTATAATTTAAGGTGATATGTAGATTTTCGAATGATAAGTTTAAATAATAAACATATTTAGTCTGTAATAAATTAACAATAAATTTTGTTCTCATTTTATTCAAAGCATTTTCACTAATTTCGTTAAAATAAAAACATTTAGTATATAAAAGGTTTCATTAATGGATAATTATTTTTAATACAAATATCATTTTCATTTTATTTATTAAGAAATTGTCTAAGTATTAATTGAATAAAATGAATAAATATTTGAAAATATATGAAAATTTCTTAATGAATATCTTGTAATAACACTGTATGTAAATAAAATTAATCACTGATTATGAAAACCTTCCCTGAAAATATTAATTAAGTTTTTAAAGTATTTTCTTTTATAAATTGAAATGACTTATGAAAACTGGAACTTGTTCTTAAATTTCCAATGTTTATAAATAAACTCGTGAACAAACAACAGTCCACCGATTAGTTACTTTTATATAACTTTTAAGCAAACAAAAATAACTCCCCAAATCCAACTTTTTAATGTAAGAAATACAAAACATATCTATTAACTCCCTTTGGTATACAAATGCCAATTAAAAAATATTCTTTTACTTTTTGAGTAAATCAATTTTAATCACACTTTGTTTGCAAAACAGCCAGAAAAAAATAACGAATAATAATAATAAAAGCAAACAACAGCTAATATAAAATCACAGACCGTGTTTTTAAAATCTACCAGTAGATATTTTTCCCCTCGAAAAAAATTAACAAAAATGTGGATTACTTTTTAAAAAAAAATTTCTTTCATTAAGGTACTTGTGGTATAGCACTGTTATAAAAGAGTTTTAGCGAACGTTCTTTTTTTTGAACATTTATTTTTTTTTATCTTGGTGCTTTCATTATTTCTTTTGAAAACTTCAATTTTCCGTCGGCTAAATCTCCTTTCAGCAAATTTTTTGTGCACTCTGTTGTTCATTTGCTTTTGCTTCTTCTGTTGAGGGTTGCGCAACTTTTCTAATTAATGAGCTTTTTCTCCAGAGATGCAACATTTTTTTTCTTTCTTTATCTATTTTTATCTTTTTTATTTTTCTTTGATGTTGCCGCATGAGCTACCTTTTTCTCTAATGCATGCTCTTTTTCTCCCTGTAGCAGAGACGATTTCCATTTGGGCGATATAGGTACCAAATATTATTGCGGTTGAAAATCAGGAAGGAGGATTTGAAAGCAATTATAAAAGTAAACATGGCGTCTCCGCTAAAAGCTCCGTGCGGTGTTTTTAAACTGTCCGCGACAGGACAAAATATTGAGTTGCTTATTTTAAGATAGAAAAAAAAATAGAAAATGTTATTTTTAATGCATGATCTGTAATTTGCAAGTTAACATCGTAAAGAAATTCGATTAAAGTATTTTTTTTCTTCTCAATGCATGAATTCAAGAGGAAAAATGAAGTGAATAAATTTAAATTTATTAAAAACTATTTTTCATCGACTTAGATTAAACCAATAATGTACTAAAATATTAATGCATTTATATATTCCCACAATTTGAAATAATTCTTCTACAATTTTAATGTGATCTGAAATTATCCTCATAAATAACATGGGGAAATTATTTAAAATAATAATCTAAAAAATTTTAGCATTAAAAATAAATTTATTTTATTTTAGGTTCTCATATGAAACGTAATTTTTTTTTTTTTATAAAAGTTGCTAAATGCTTCTTATCAAGTTGATTGCGGCTTACATATTATTAGTTGTATTAACTTTTATAAACTTTTATTAGTTGATATTGGATTACTGATTGATATTTTCTGCGAAAGTAATAAATACACTTAGTATTATAATTAAATTTGTATTATTATAGTTAAAATATGCATCATGTGATATAAATGAGAAAATTTGAAAATTTAATTTTTAAAAAATGATAAAAATATTAAGTCATTAAAATGAATAAATAATTGAAAATTTTTAATGAAAATGTTAAAATAATACTGCACGTAAATAAAACTATTACCCTGAAAATATTAATCAAGTTTTTAATTTATTTTTTTAATCAGAATTATTTTTAAAAAAGAGGAATTTTACCTTAAGTTCCAATGTTTATAATTAACAATGTGAACAAAAACAATCTACTGATTAATTTATTTTTATATTTAATAGCTTTTAAGCAAACAAAAAATAATTTTCCAAATCCAGAAATGCAAAACATATCTGTTAACTCGCTTTGGTATACAAATGCTCATTAAAAAAAATAGTCATTGCTTTTTGTATAAATCCATTTTACTCACACATTGTTGACAAAGCAGCAAGGATAAAAGCAAACCACAGCTACTATAAAATCACTGGCGGTGTTTTCAAATTTACCAGTAGATAATTTTCCCCTTCACAAAAAAACAAAAGCATGGATTACTTTTTTTTTTTTTTTTTTTTTTACTTTTTTTTTCATTATTGTACTTGCGGTATAGCACTATTATAAAAGAGTTTTAGCGAACGTTCATTTTTTTAAACAATTTTTTTTTTTTTTTTGTCTTGATGCTTTCATTATTTCTTTTGAAAACTTCAATTTTCCGTCGGCTAAATCTTCTTTCAGCAAATTTTTTTGCACTATGTTGTTAATTTGCTTTTGCTTCTTCTGTTGACGGTTGCGCAACTTTTCTAATTAATGAGCTTTTTCTCCAGAGATGCTGCATTTTTTTCTTTATCTATTTTTTTTTTTTTTTTTTTCTTATTTTTCTTTGATGTTGCCGCATGAGCTGCCTTTTTTTCTCTAATGCATGCTCTTTTTTTCTCCCTGTAGCAGAGATGATTTCCATTGGGCGATATAGGTACGCAAATATTATTGCGGTTGAAAATCAGGAAAGGAGGATTTGAAAGCAATTATAAAAGTAAACACGGCGTCTCCGTTAAAAGCTCCGTGCGGTGTTTTTAAACTGTGCGCCACAGGCGAAAATATTGAGTTGCTTATTTTAAGACGAAAAAAAAAAAATCTTTTTTAATGCATGATCTGTAATTTGCAAGTCAACATCGTAAGGAAATTCGATTAAAGTATTTTTTTTTCTTCTTTTTCATTGCATGCATTCAAGAGGAAAATGAAATGAATTATTTTTAATTTATTAAAAACAATTTTTCATCTGTTTAGATTAAACCAATAATATAATGAAATATTAATACATTTATATTTTCGAACAATTTGGAAAACTTTTTCCACAATTTTCAATGTGATCGAAAATTATCAGTATAAATAACATTGTTAGTTTCAATAATTTTTCAATCTAAATAAATTTAAGTATTAAAAATTTATATATGCAAATTTATACATATTTATATATAAAATCTATAATAAATATTATTTATATATTGTTACATATAAAACAAATATTTTAATACAAACGTTTCTAAATGGCTATTGTCTGTACTCGTTGATATATTTTACGAAATTAATAAAGACATTTAGTATTATAATTAAAATTTGTTTTACTGTAGCTAAAATAATCACGATATGGTAAAAATTTTAAGTTTTAAAAGTAATCATTTTTTCTAAAAGATGAAAATAATAATGTATTAAAATGAATAAATATTTGAAGAATTTCTTAATGAATAACTTTTCATAACAGTGGATGTAACTAAAATTAGTCACAGATTATGCAAACATTTATTTTTACTTCCCCAAAAATATTTAAATTTTTAAAAATTTTTTAATTGCAATTATTTATAGAAACAAGAATTTCTTCTGAAATTTCAGTGCTTATAATTAAACATATGAACAAAAACTATCCATCGATTAACTTATTTTTATTAGCTTTTAAGCAAAAAAAAAAAAAATAACTCCCCAGTTCCAATCCTTCAATGGAAGAAATGCAAAACATATTTTTTATCTGTCTTTGGTATACAAATGCTCGTTTAAAAAATATTCATTACTTTTTGTATCAATCCCTTTTACTCACACACTGTTGACAAAACAGCAAAAAATAATAATAATAATAAAAGCAAACAACAGCTACTATAAAATCACTGGCAATGTTTTAAAATCTACCAGTAGATATTTTCCGCTTTAAAAAACAAAAACGTGAATCGCTTTTTTTTTTTAAAAATTTTTTTTTCATTAGGGTACTTGCGGTATAACACTGTTATAAAGAGTTTTAGCGAGCGTTCATTTTTTTTTAAACTATTTTTAACTTAATGCTTTCATTATTTCTTTTGGAAACTTCAATTTTCCATCGGCTAAATCTCCTTTCAAGAAAATTTTTTTGCACTCTGTTGTTAATTTGCTTTTGCTTCTTCTGTTGACGGGTGCGCAACTTTTCTAATTAATGAGCTTTTTCCCCAGAGATGCTGCATTTTTTTTTCTTTATCTATTTTTTTTTTTATTATTTTTTTCCTTGATGTTGTCGCATGAGCTGCCTTTTTCTCTAATACGTGCTCTTATTTTTCTCCCTGCAGAGATTTCCATTTGGCGATATAGGTAGGCAAATATTATTGCGGTTGAAAATCAGGAAAAGGAGGATTTGAAAGCAATTATAAAAGTAAACATGGCATCTCCGTTAAAAGCTACGTGCTGTGTTTTTAAACTGTCCGTCCACGGGAGAAAATATTGAGTTGCTTATTTTAAGATGGAAAAAAAATAAAAAGAAAAAAGTTATTTTTAATGCGTGATCTGTAATTTGCAAGTCAACATCGTAGAGAAATTCGATTAAAGTATTTTTTTTCTTTTTCATTACAAGCATCCATGAGGAAAAATGGAATGAATAAATTTAAATTTATTAGAAACAATTTTACATCGACTTAGTTTTATTGTACATGATAGGTTTAATCTAATTCATTTATATTTTTCTACAATCTGGAAAAATTATCCTTCAATTTTAGTGTGATGTAAAATTATCGTCATAAATAACACGGAAAAAATATTTACATTAATAAAATAAAAATTTATTTATTAAAAATAAATTTATTTTATTTTAGGTACCCCTATTAAATAAATATTTCATTATAAAAGTTGTTAAATAGCTCTTTTTTATCTAGTTTTTATTGGCTTACTTATTATTAGTTGTATTGACTCTTATAAACTCTTATTTATTATTATTGGCTTACTCATTAATATTTTCTACGAAAGTAATAAAGACACTTACTATTATAATTAAATTTGTATTATTACAGTTAAAATAAAATCCTGTGATATAAATTATAAATTTAGAAAATAACCATTTTTAGAAAAATTCATACAAAAAATTTATTTATTAAAATGAATATATATTTGAAAAATTTGTTAATTAATATCGCTATATAAAAATGAAAATAGTCACAGATTATTCAAACCTACTCTGAAATTATTACTTAATTTTTCCAGTATACTTTCTAATTATAAAAAGAAGGAATTTGTTCTTAAATTTCCAATTCTTGTAAATAAATATGCGAACAAAAACTATCCACAGGTTAGTTTAATTTTTATTTTTAATAACTTTTAAGCAAACAAAAAAAAAAAAATAACTCCCCAAATTCAACATTTCAATGTAAGAAATGCATAAACATAACTATTAACTCACTTTGGTGTACAAACGCTCATTTAAAAATTATTCATTACTTTTTGTGTAAATCCATTTTAGTCAGACATTGTTGACAAAACAACAAGAAAAAAAAAAAAAAAAAAAATAAAAGCAAACAACAGCTAGCATAAAATCAGTGGCAGTGTTTTAAAATCTAACAGTAGATATTGTTCACGCTTGAAAAACAAAAAACGTTGATTGGTTTCTTGTTTTTTTTTTAAATTTTTTTCATTAAGGTACTTGCGGTATAACACTGTTGTAAAAGAGTTTTAGCGAACGTTCATTTTCTTTAAAGAGTTTTTTTCTTTTTTTGGCTTGGTGCTTTCATTATTTCTTTTGAAAACTTCAATTTTCCGTCGGCTAAATCTCCTTTCAGCAAATTTTTTTTTGCACTCTGTTGTTAATTTGTTTTGCTTTTTCTGTTGACGGTTGCTCAACTTTTCTAATTAATGAGCTTTTTCTCCTGAGATGCATCATTTTTTTTTTTTCTTTATCTATTTTTTGTCTTTTTATTTTTTTCCTTGATGTTGCCGCATGAGCTGCCTTTTTTTCTCTAATACGCGCCCTTTTTTTCTCCCTGTAGCAGAGAAGATTTCATTTGGCGATATAGGTACGCAAATATTATTGCGGTTGAAAATCAAGAAAGAGGATTTGAAAGCAATTATAAAAGTAAACATGGCGTCTCAGCTAAAAGCTCCGCGCAGTGTTTTTAAACTGTCCGCCACAGGAGAAAATATTGAGTTGCTTATTTTAAGATGAAAAAAATTATAATAAATAAACAAGAAAAAGTTATTTTAAATGCATGATCTGTAATTTGCAAGTCAACATCGTAAAGAAATTCGATTAAAGTTTTTTTTTTTTTTATCTTTTCATTGCAAGCATTCAAGAGGAAAATGCAGTGAATGAATTTAAATTTATTAAAAACAATTTTTCATCGACATAGATTAAACCAATAATGTAATAAAAAAATAATGCATTTATATTTTCTTACAATTAGGAAAATTCTTCGACAATTTCAATGTGATCTAAAATTATCATCATGGGAAATTTATTTAAATTAATAGTCTAAATAAATTAAATATTAAAAAAAGATTTATTTTATTTTAGGTTCTCATACGGAACAGATATTTCATTATAAAAGTTCTTAAATGACTCTTATGAAGTTGTTATTGCTATACTTATTATTAGTTGTATTGAGTCTTATCAACACTTATTAGTTTTTAGCTTACTCATTAATATTTTCTACGAAAGTAATACAGACATTTACTATTATAATTAAATTTAAATTATTATAATTTAAATAACCCTCATGTGATATAAATTATTAAAATATAATTATTTTTTAATTATCTACATATTAATTCATTAAAATAAATAAATATTTGAACAATTTCTTAATGAATATCTCGTAATAACGCTGTATGTAAATAAAATCAGATTATGGAAGCCTTCCCTGAAAATATTACTTAAGTTTTAATTTTTTTTTTTCGTTTTTTTTAATTGCATTTATATATAAAAAAACAGGAATTTGTTCTTAAATTTGCAAAGTTTATATTTAAATATAAGAACTAAAAACAATCAACAGCTTTGTTCATTTATATTTTTAATAGCTTTTAGGCAAACAAAAATAACTTCCCAAATCCAACTCTCCAATGTAAGAAATGCAAAACATATCTATCGACTCGCTTTGGTATACAAATGCTCATTTAAAAAAATCTTCATTACTTTTTGTGTAAATCCATTTTATTCACACATTGTTGACAAAACAGTAAAAAAAAAAAAAAAAAAAAGAAAGCAAACAACAGCAAGTATAAAATCAGTGGCAGTGTTTTAAAATCTACCAGTAGATATTTTTTCCCGCTTGGAAAAAATAAATAAAAACATGAATTGCTTTTTTATTTAAACTTTTTTTCATTAAGGTACTTGCGGTATAGCACTGTTATAAAAGAGTTTTAGCGAACGTTCATTTTTTTGAAAGAGTATTTTTTTTTTTTTGTCTTGGTGCTTTCATTATTTCTTTGGAAAACTTCAATTTTCCGTCGGCTAAATCTCCTTTCAGCAAATTTTTTTGCACTCTGTTGTTAATTTGCTTTTGCTTCTTTTGTTGACGGTTGCGCAACTTTTCTAATTAATGAGCTTTTTTTCTCCAGAGATGCTGCATTTTTTTTTTCTTTATCTATTTTTTTTATTTTTTATTTTTTTCCTTGATGTTGCCGCATGAGCTGCCTTTTCTCTAATACGTGCCTTTATTTTTCTCCCTGTAGCAGAGATTTCCATTTGGCGATATAGGTAGGCAAATATTATTGCGGTTGAAAATCAGGAAAGGAGGATTTGAAAGCAATTATAAAAGTAAACATGGCGTCTCCGTTAAAAGCTCCGTGTGGTGTTTTTCAACTGTTCGTCCGAGGAGAAAATATTGAATTGCTTATTTTAAGAGAAATAAAAAGAAATAAGCTATTTGTAATGCATGATCTGTAATTTACAAGTCAACATCGTAAAGAAATTCGATTAAGAATTTTCTTTTTCTTTTTATTGCATGCATTCAAGAGGAAAATGGAGAGAATAAGTTTTAATTTATTAAAACAATTTTTAATCGACTTAGATGAAAACAATAATATAGTAAAAAAGTAATACATATATATTTTTCTATAATTTGGAAAATTCTTCTTTCAATTTCAATTTGATCTAAAAATTATCAGCATAAATAATATTGTAATATTATTGAAAAATTAATAAATATAAAAATTAAGCATTAAAAATACATTTATTTTATTTAACATTCACATATGAGACAAATATTTCGTTATAAAAGTGGTTAAATGACTATAATCACCACACAATGGCATTTTCGACGAAAGTAATAAAGACATTTACTATTATAATTAAATTTGACATTATTGTAGTTAAAAAGGCACCATGTGATATAAATTTTAAAGTTAGAACATAACTTTTTTTTAAAAGATAAGGTCCAAATATTAATTGATTAAAATGAATAAATATATGAACAATTTCTTAATGTATATTTTGTAATAACACTGTATGCAAATGAAATTAGTCACAGATTATGCAAACCTTTCCTGAATATATTACTTAAGTTTTTTAAATATTTGTAATTACAATTATTTATAAAAAAATGAATTGATTCAGAAATGTCCAATGTTTATAATTAAACGTGTGTACAAAAAACTATCCACAGATTAGTCTATATTTATAAACTTTTAAGCAAACAAAAATAACTTCCCAAATCCAATGTCTCTTCAATGTAAGAAATGCAAAGCAAAACCTATTGACTCTCTTTGGTATATAAATGCTCATTTAAAAAATATTCATTACTTTTTGTATAAATCTATTTTACTCATACATTGTTGACAAAACAGCAAAAAATAAAAGATAAAAAGCAAACAACACCTAGTATAAAATCACTGACAGTGTTTTAAAATCTACCAGTAGATATTTTTCCGCTTGAGAAAATAATAAGAAAAACAAAACGATGCATTGCTTTTTTTTTTTTTTTTTTTTCATTAAGGTACTTTTGCGGTATAGCACTATTATAAAAGAGTTTTAGCGAACGTTCATTTTTTTTGAAAGAGTATTTTTTTTTTTTTGTCTTGGTGCTTTCATTATTTCTTTTGAAAACTTCAATTTTCCGTCGGCTAAATCTCCTTTCAGCAAATTTTTTTGCACTCTGTTGTTAATTTGCTTTTGCTTCTTCTGTTGACGGTTGCGCAACTTTTCTAATTAATGAGCTTTTTCTCTCCAGAGATGCTGCATTTTTTCTTTTTATCTATTTTTATCTTTAATTTTGTATTTTTCTTTTGATGTTGCCGCATGAGCTGCCTTATTCTCTAATACGTGCTCTTTTTTCCCTGTAGCAGAGAAGATTTCCATTTTGCGGATAAAGGTACGCAAATATTGCGGGTTGAAAATCAGGAAAGGAGGATTTGAAAGCAATTATAAAAGTAAACATGGCTCTCCGTTAAAAGCTCCGTGCGGTGTTTTTAAACTGTCCGCCACGGAGAAAATATTGAGTTTTTTTTTTTTTGAAAAAAAAAAAGTAAGAAAGAAAGAAGAAAGTTATTTTTAATGCATGATTTGTAATTTGCAAGTCAGCACCGTAAAGAAATTCGGGATTAAAGCATTCGTTGCATGCATTCAAGAGGAAAAATGGAGTGAATAAATTTTAAATTTATTAAAAACAAATTTTCATCGACTTAGTTGTAAACCAATAATATGATGAAAATTAATGCATTATATTTATATTGCTACAATTTGGAAAAAAATCATTCTATAATTTTAATGTGATCGAAAAATATCACCACATAAATAACAGATAAAAATTATAGAAATTACCAACCTGTAAAAAATGTAAGCATTAAATTTTTATTTTTAATTTAATGCTCATATACGAATATAAATTTAATACGGCTTATATACGTAGATATTCCATTGTAAAAGTTGTTAAATGCATATTATCACTAATTGGATATTTTCTTCAAAATATAATAATGACATTATTATAATATAAGTATTTTTATACACTAAAGAATGTTAAATTAAATTTGTGTAATTGTAGCTAAAATAAACACTATGTAATGTAAATTTTTAAATTTGGAAATAAGCATTTTTAAAATTATTTGATTTAGCATTTTAATTAAATTACGAATTTTTTAATATATTTAATAAATTTGTATAAATAATCATATATAAATAAATTTATAATTGCTTTTAGTGGTACAGATTTTGAAATGAAATAAGAGTAAAATTTTGAAAAATAGCAAAGATAAAATATTATTTTGAGTTTTTACACTAAAACACCTTTTACATTAATAATATTTTCCTGCATTAGAAAATCATTTAATATTTTTCAATACATCTAATAATACTGTTGATATATTTTAAATAGGGTGAAACTGTGTTAGAATATAAATTATAATAGCTTAATTTATTAATGATATTAGATTGATTTAAATATAATTTTCTTGTGAAATTGTATGCATTAAATTAAATTTTAATAAAAATAATATGTGCATATTTACTATGTATTTAATTTCAAAAGTCATTAATATTTTCTGCGCCAATGTATACAGTACTGTGTGATACACTTTAAAACTTAAAACTATATTAGAATGTATATTATTAGCGTAAAATTACGCGGTTTAATGCATTTGTACTTTTTATTACTTATTAAAAATTAAAATTCCTTTCAAATTCTGCTTTTAATAAATTTAAATCAAAATTATTTATTAATTATATTTTTAATTAATTTATGTGCAAAATTTGCACACACACCCAAATTGAAATTTGCGAATTATTATTTAATTGTAGTTTATTCTACAGAGAAAGCATTTATTTCTAATTTTGTTGCTATTGTTTCCAATGGCATCCATCAGTTTATTCATTAATACATCTAAATATAACTCTATGTTGATACATAATGGCAAATCCATTTCACTTTATTCTTAAAATTAATTAATAGAAAATAAACATCTGAATTTGTATTTGAATCGGTTGCACTGTTTATATTTGATCTGCTTAAAGAGATTAAATATAAACCCTGGGCTTGAAATGAATTCTAATAATTGATGCAGAAAAGTGTATTTTCAGAATTTCTAATGATTTCAAATAACCATTAAAGATTTAATAGGGTTTACTTTTTAAATGTTTGTTGCTAGCAAATGAACTTCAAAGATAAGATTTACGATTTAATACAAATAAATATAATACAAAGATTTTCACAAACTGTACAGATTAAGATATTCCAAATGTCTTAAATTCTAATTCGTTTCGATTAGTGAATTCAAATCTAAAACAATTTAAATTTTTAATTTAAAAATTAAGTTTGTATTTGATTTGTTAAGCAAAAATTGAAATTTTTCATAAGCCCAGAATTTTTTTATTATTGAAGATAACGCGATAAAAATATTTTGCTTTGATATTGTTATAATCCACATTAAATAACTACAATCTAAACTTATATAAATAACATCGATATTTATACAGATTACGACTTTAAAGATAAAAAAAATATAAATATTAAATAAAATTATGTATATTGCTCAGAAAATGATGTTCTTAATTTAATATTTAGGAAAAACAAAATATTTTCTCTGAATAGAAATCATAATATCATAAATAATATAAATATGAAAAAAAATTTCTTATATTTCCAGAGAGAATCAAATAAATTCTTATGAAACAGAGTATGGAACGCACGTGGGTGGGTTTCCGTGGACCCCTTACTTAAGCTTGGTAACTGTAACAGTGCTTTCTCCACCACACTACAAAGACACTCAGCGTGTCCATATTAGTCCAGTATTCAGGCCTCGAAACTTTTGCCCGGGGTGGGGAAAGTGCACCACCGCGCTGACTGCGAAACGTTATTGTAATCTCTTATCCCAGGAGGAAATATAGAGAAATACAACATAAAACCTGCATCATTAATTGGTTTACAAGTCCTCATGCATCCGGAGGAAGTATATTTCAGGCATCCAGCCTTAACCACAAGGTATCTTATTTTCATCTTTAACCACGAAATGAAATCCTTCCACGAATTCATATATTGTTTTGTTTTTGTTAAATGCGTTCAAATATTGTTTTGTAATCAGTGTACGTATTTGGTGTTTGTGATTGTCTGTAAATGGCTTCAACCTGAGTTCTCAAATAGCCCCCGTGCCGAGTTACAACCCGGCTTTGCGCAACCGACAACACTACATATCCATAATAAATCGTTCCGCGTGGAGAAAATGTGAATCATCTATATTCCAGGTTACATTCTGTATTTGAGTTATGAAGCGCTGTAGTTCTGAACATTAAAATTGTTGAACTACATTTTGCTGCTTTACCGGCGGAATGTGAGTTTATACTTCTGCATTTGATTCTTTATGTATCCTAAATCTGCACCGTTAAAAGCTGACGAGACCAGTTTCTGGTGGGTTAATCAGGAGTTTATGAAGGAAGCGTTTCATACTTGTTTCGAAGCGTTTTAGAGAATGACGCTCACTGTAAATTTGAAAGGTGTTAGATTCTCATCTTTTATCATAATTATTTGGATATAATC
>BPLR01012483.1:0-80732 GCA_021605095.1 Caerostris extrusa
CCTATTTCGCTCATCTACATATTTACATAATTTAGTTGGTGTTGCATCTGTATCCATTTTATCTTGTGCTTCGTTAATCCGCTACTTAAGAATAAAAAATTGAAACACTTCCTAGTATATTGTGATGAATATATCTTAAAATATTGTCTTTTTCAAAGTCTCGATTATTTCAACAATTAATATTATGAACCGCATTCATTAATGCATTACTCTACTACGCTACAAACTCTCTGAAAACAATTGCAAAATTTAAAGCAGAACTATTTTTCTATTGTAAAATAGCATAACTTTAATCTTAAATGGAGTCTGATATTAGGCAGCTCTGTCAAATGAATAGATTAATTAAAACAGTAATAATTAAGGTTAAAAGTGTAAAATAAAAAAAAGACTCCATTATTAATTATGTGATTAAGTGATTAGTCACATATTTAATAACTAATTTTTACACAATTTAAATTGTGCCCCAAACTGCTCTTCTTTTCTCTTTCTTTGGCTACTAAGTTATGAAAATTATCCATTTCACATTTCATTAAAGGGGTTGAAAGATTTTTCTACTGTAAAAAATAAACGAATCAATAAATAATTAATTTGTAATAAATCCGGGTTTTTATATATATATATTTATATATACGATTTTAGTGAAATAATAAATAATATAATATAATTTTTTTTAATTACCAATGGCCCTCAAAATTAAAATAGATGTACAACATGGCGGTTCATGGACTGTGTGTCCCTCATCTATACACTGGGATAACTAACAGTATAATGAGATAATCTGAGATTGATTATTTTCATTTTGTATTAAAATCAATCTGACATTGTAGAACATTAGCCGATCGGAAAACCTGGTCTCTTTTCACTCAGGCTGCCAATTGGCTGGCATTTTAAGGACGTGAAATTTTAGTATCAGGTGGAAATTCATCTTTAATCCAGACTCTCACCTTCTCAGATTAGGTGGGCCTTTTCATTAGTATACGATATATACTCGTATATATTTATTATTGTAGATTATACGGAGATCCTCAACCGCGTAGCGCCCTCTGCTCCGTCATTGTTAGATGTTGAAACATAGCGGTGGTCTCATGCTCTTGAGTTAATAAGAAAAGAGAAATAATTAAATGCCCCTTTTTAAAAGATTTATTTATTTAATAAAAGTATAAAATGAAAAATAACAAAAATTTCCAAAAAAATGGAGTGTAGATGTTGATGAAATCAGTTGTATGTAATCGAAAAATAAAACAGAATGAGCAAAGGTCAAATTAGGAGAAAAAAATACAGCATCGGTATATAGATACATTCCAACGATATACTAAATTTCAGGATTAAATTTGTATTAGTATGATGAAAAAAATAACCATTGCACAACTACAATAAACGTGCAGTATTGCAAATGAAAATTATTTGAGACAACATCATATTTAAAAAAATTTAGTTGTAAAAAATAGCAATTCAAAAAATTAAATTATTATTATTAATTGTCACGTGCTAAAAAAAAAAAAACAACTGAATATATTTGTTGGTATTCTCAGTTTATAAAAAATGAACAAACATTGTCTAGACGTTATTTTTTATTTTGTAATTTATTCTTCTGAATTCCTGAAATTTGAATATTTAAAAGGACTGTTTTAGAATTTTTTGAAAATTTTACATTTTACATTTTTTTTTTTAAATTTCCCAGTTAAGGTATTTTTTTTTCTGTAATAAGCTAGTAGCTGATAATGTTTATATTACACTTTGATATTACGGATGAGTTGGGAATTTTAGGATATCCTAGGTTATTGTCATAAAATTATCCGCAATTTTCGATTATGTGAATCACAATAACAATCGATATCGATGAGAATTGGGTGGCCAAATCGCAAAATAGGGGCCATTGGGAGTGACTTTTGGGTTCCAACTCAATGAAATGTCGCCAAATGTGGTAATTGGGGTTCTTGTAATGTTTGCAATTGATTTCACTTAGATTTGCAACTCGTTACTTAGCGGACTTTGACGTAAAGGGATTTTTTGACGCCTGATCCCAACGGTCCTGTTCTGCGATTTTTCAATTGGGCCTTTATAGATTTTTTTAAAATTTTCAAAATATTTAAAATTAAGTATCTAAAAAAAATTTCATTAAATTAGTTTTAGAATGTATCGACTTTTTTTTAAATGTAATAATTAACAATATAAATATTATTTTAAGACTTGCATTGCATCAAGATGTTATAAATTAATCTTTTTTTTAATTACGAATTCCAATATCTTTATAAATCATTAGCATTATTTATATCGAAATTGTAATTTTATTGGTTTTAATGTTGTTTCTCTTTTCTTTTTTAGGTAAGAATTCCATCATTTCCTTTTAAGGTGAACAGGAATAAGAAGCATTTGCTTTTGAAAATGACTATCAGATATCTCTGAATCAAACTTAACGCATTTTATGGAAAATATTAAGGTCAAGAAAGGAGGTATTTTTTTTTTCCATGTTGGAAAGAAAGACTAATTTTATTACTTATTACTAAAGACATTCTACTAAAAGGTTTGTATTAGATTAACAATATTTTTGATAATACAAATAATAATAATTATGACCATATGACTTAATACATATTTTTTAACTTATTTTTAAAACATATATAAGTAGGTATATTTTTTCCAAACATCAAATACGCCTTTTTTTTTTTTGTTTTTTTTTTTTTTTTATTTGTTTTTTTCTTAACTTTACATGTCTCTACTTAAATAAGTTTAAATATCATCGAAAAAAAATCGTATAACTGGATAGCATTTTATATTACAATGATATTTTAAATAAACTTTGAACCTTTTTGACTCTGACTCCAATTTTTAGTGTTTAAAATTATTTTAAAATTACCTAAATTATTTATAACTATTGTAACTACTGAATTTATATTATGTTTTTTAATTTGTTAATGACTATTTAATTATAATAATGCTTGTTCTCTTCTCTTCAAAAGCAAAAATTGCTTGCATGAAATTGTTTCCAATATAATAGTTATTTATTCAATACAGCCGTTAAAAATGTTAAGTTTTTATGAAATTTCTGTCATTTCAATATTAATTATATTAATTCGTACCACTCTTTGCTTCCATCATTGTTGAATATTCATTTGATTTAATGGAAACAAAAAGCTTTAAAATTACTCGTTATGGCTTATCTCTTACATGCAATCTCAAACTCGAAAACCCAGAGTTTACCAACTAATCTACTTCATAATTTTTAAGTTACCAACCTAATAGTTATGTATCTAGTACAACCGTTAAAAATTCTGAGTTTTAATGACATTTCATTTCAATACTAATTACTTTATTTCGTACCACTCGTTTGCTTCTGTCACTACGACTATCGGGTTTCTTTCTTTCGGTGGTTCAATTTTTCTTATTAGCCGCAGCTTTCTGATGGTTCGAGAAGTATTGATCAATCCATTCAAACATTTACGGAATCTTCATTTATGTACAAAGATATACAGGGTTGATGGTAACATCTCAAAGGCAAAAAGCTAAACTGGAAGAAAAAGTTCTTTTTTAGAATAAACAACTCGTTTCCACAGCAACAGCTGGTCTCCACGGCAACAGCACGTTTCCACAGCAACTAGCAGCCCATCTCCACGGCAACAGCGCAATTCTGAATCGGTTCCGAACGATTTCTAAAAACTACCACGTGACGCTGCGTGGCGCGAACTAAAGCATAAAAATTCCAACAGCTTCCATCACTGTTGAACATTCGTTTAATTGAACGGAATCAAAGCGTAAAAATTGCTTTCAATAGCTGATCTGTTTCCAAGCAATCTCAAACCAGCAAACCCAGACTCTACCAGCTAATCTACTTCATAATATTAAGTTTCCAATCTTTATCCAACCGTTAAAAATTTGAATTTTAATGAAATATCCGTCATTTCAATATTAATTGCATTAATTCGTACCACTCTTTTGCATCCACCACTGTTTGTTGAACATGCATTTGATTTAATGGAAGCAAAGCGTCCAAAATTGCTTTTGCCATGGCTTATCTCAAGCAATCTCATTCCAGCAAACTCAAAGTCTACTTCATAATTTTTAAGTTATCAATCGAATAGTTGCTTATAGAGTACTACAGTTAAAAAATTAGTTTTACTCAAATTGTCTTTGTTCATACTAAGTGAAAATATTTGTATTTTTCCATGAAACAGTCATCATTTCAATATTAATTGCTTTAATCCTTACCATTCTTTTTGCTTTCATCACTGTTGAACATTCGTTTGATTTAAAGGTTTAAAATTGCTTGCTGCGTCTTATTTGTTAAAAGCAATCTCAATCCAGCAAATCCAGAGTCTCCCAATTAATTTACTTCATAATTTTAAGTTACCAATCTTTATCCAGTACAAACATTAAAAAATTTGAGTTTTAATGAAATTTCCGATTTGAATATTAATTACATTAAGCCTTACCACTCTTTTGCTTCCATCACTGTTGAACATTCATTTGATTTAATAGAAGCAAAAGCGTTTAAAACTGCTTTGCTGCGGCTTATCTGCTACAAGCAATCTCTAACCAGCAAACCCTGGAGTCCACTAACTAATCCACTATCCGAAATGGCAGTCTTCAGCAGTGCCAATGAGCCCACCTATAAAACGGCTATGGCCGTCTGCACGACACGCAGTATCTCAACGTAAATATGAGACAAACCATTCCAAGCGGCTAGGGCTTTATAAAACCCCTTCCGATTGACAAATGGGTCTTATCCGACGGCGACAGTCCCTTTTTTATCTGCCTTTTTACGCGCCTGGGCCTCGTTACAGGTTCCCTCGCACCTATCCGGCGTAATGAGATGACGGGCCGGATTCTTTTTCTGCCGGATTATCGCATTTACTTCGGGAAGCGATTTCTCTTTTCGTCACCGGTTTAGTGCGGAAATTTAAAGATAGCCCGGCCGTGTATTTCGCTCGTTATTATTCTGTGGAATAAAGATTTGGGTTTATTAGAAGTTTGTTTGAGATTTCTATGAAATTATTAATAGTTGTGCATGAATTTAAAACTTCTTTTAATTTCAGATTTTAAGTACAAGCTATGTAAACCTTATTTTAAAAAAAAAGTTGCCTAATGCATTTTCTTACTACTGAATTAACTGAATAAAACTGATGACAAAGAACAATACTGATAGAACTGCTGTAAATGAGAGCTTATTTAATTGAAAGCCAGGAACGCGCGCGAGAAAAGAGAGCTAATGAATGTTGTCGACACTTCAGCAGAAAACTGTCAAACTGAATAAAAACTTTTGTTGGAGATTCTAATATATCTGTGGCTATTGAATTTAGTTGCCTTTTTTCGTATGCTATTTTGACTAACTTTTGTTCTACAGATTCACTGGATCCGTGTGGATTGGTACACATCAATAAGACACCATCGTAACAATGCAGTCTCTTATAAAATTTGATATCTATCGAATTTATTGGACGTTAATTTATTAATAAACTGATTGTTGCAAAGATTTTTTTTTTTAATTCTGATATAAAGGCCGGGCTTCGTAATGTCTCACGTGGAGATCTATTGTAATTGTTGTTATTAAATGTTGTATTTGTTGATTGCTGTAAAAAGCACTTTTGTCTTTTTTAATTACGAATCGTGTTATATTTCATATTTATTGTTTTATAATATTTTATTTTATTATATATGGATAACGTTTTTCCTCGATTAACTATAAATATTTCTGAATCTCCAAAAAAGGGGAGAAGGAATCAGTGCTTGCAGCATCAGGTGTGTAAATGTGTTATTAAAAATTCAAGTAAATCAAAAATAAATAATGATAAAATTTAAAAAAATAAGTATTAAAAAGAAGATTAATGGGTTTATGAGTGACATCAATTAAACAACCAATTTTTGACAAGCTAGGCTGTTAACGGTTAAAAAGGAAAATAATAAACGAAGTTCCTTAAAAGCGTGTTTTTTATGATAACGAATGCTTATTAAATTATAAAAATAATTGCTGTCAAATTAAATGTTTTGGGAATTATAAAATTAGATAATAGCCCTATTTATTATGCTTTTCATGGAAAAAATATGCTGTCATCTAAAGAATTGCTATACTTATTTTTGATTGATTACCTTAATTTTTCAAAAATTTTTAGGATTCTAACAAAAACTGCTCTAGATGTGTATTGCGTTTTTTCAGTGCGATTATTATAATTACATTCATTTAGCCCTCTCATTTAAATATTTTTAGCTAAAAAAATAACATTCAGGTAACTTAATTTGTGTATAAAATATTTTTAAATGTTTATAGGTGCCTTCGATTATGTCTTTAATTAAATGTGGATTTTAGATCGACATTTAGAATCACATCTAATTTTTTATCTTTAATTAGATGTGTCCAACCTCAGCAATGTTTTAAAAATAAAAACGAAAAGGATGTAATATTTTTCGGGGGAAAAAGATACTCAGGATACGTTTTCTTTTTAAGAGTTAGGATTGTCAGCCCTACGCCCAACTCTCTACATTCAAATTGGACTGGGTGTAGTGGATTGAGTGGTAAAAGTGGATTTTGAACCATAAAACCATTTATTGAGGACAGCTTTTTAATAAAGATTTCTTGATTTCGTGCCATTCGCTATTGTTATGATACAATTTTAGCAATATCAGCTCTACTCACGGAGGAGATAGCACTGACATAGTATCGAGAACGGTCGCAAAAATAACTATAGCCATAGTTTCCGTGCTCTATTGGTGAAAACTTGTAACTATGCAGTTCGTTTATATCCTCCAGAGATATAGTGTGCACAAAAGGACAGTAGATCGACAAACCAAACCAAATCAAACACTTGTAGACTTTTATCACTGGATAGTGATAAAAATCTACAGGTGTTAAATTAATTTAATAATAAAAAATTATTTTAATTATTTTATTAATTCAATAATAAAATTATTATTTTTGCAAATTACAACTAATTTTAACACATAACAACATACAACATAGACATAATTAATTCTAAGATATATTGTAGTAGTCAATCAAAACTTATTTCAAAATTAATAATAGCCCTCCTACGAATCCAGAAAGCAAAACGTATTATTGGCCGACAGCCAATAGATTGTGTCAACAAAATTGAGCGGAAATTCTGCTGTTGGACACAGTCGTCAGGCGCTGTCCCGAAAGTATCCATCTTCCCGATCGTTCATCAATAAGTCCTCCGATCGATATCCTTTCGTCGAGAGTCGCGTGTCAAGCCGGGGAGTATCGTGTTTCATCGATCCGGCCATCCATCAATCGCCCGAGAATCGGAAGTATTTTGTTTCTGGCATGTATTGACAAGTCGGGAATGAAACCTCTTCTCCCATTCTTCCAGCCATTCGCCCCCTCCTCATTCTATTTGTCTTATGTTTTAGCGATTTTTCGTATCGAGAAGTTGGCCGACTGAAAATATCCCATCCATCCATTTGAAATAGATCTTTCCCAATGGATGGCACTGTGAAGTATTTACGGTTCACGCTAATGGAAGTACCACTTTTTCACTTTTACAATGGAAATGCCATTTTCACTCTATACGAAGGGAATGCCATTTGTCACTCTTTACGAAGGGTATGCCACTTTTCTAGTTTATTATGGAAATGCTACTTTCACGCAGTAGAGTCCAATTTTCTAATGTACGATGAAAATGCCACTTTTTTTTTTTTGTATAATGGAAATGCCACTTTTTCGAATGGAATGCCACACTGTATAATGGAAATGCCACACTGAACATGCCTCTTTCGCTTGTACAATGAATATGCCACTTTTTCTTTCGTATAATGGAAATACTATTTTTTTCACTACAGGAAATGCCACTTTTTCCAGTATACGATGAAAATGTCATTTTTCATTTGCACAGTAGAAATACTTTTCGTTTGTACAGTGAAATCCCTCTTTTTCGTTTATTCAATGAAAATGCCACTTTTTCATTTCTACAATAGAAATGCTACTTTTCGCTTGTACAATGAAAATGCCACTTTTTAAACTATATAATGGAAATGCTACTTTTCCCACTAAATGGAAATGCCACTTCGATATTTCAACGTTGTTCTTATATCAACTGAACATCTCTTTTTGTAGCTGGTGTGGATTACACCACCCAACGAGAGAGAAAAAAAAACCCCAGAAAAACATCCACTGTTATACCAGATACTCTAAATGCAACTGATTTGTGACGACTTGACTTGTTTTTCGTTACTTATTACATTGGAACGGTCTTTGAAAATTTCTTCATATGTTTATTATTATTCAATTGAATAGAATTATATTCATTTTACTTTCAAATTATGTTGAAAATTGTATTATTATGATGAGATGAACCAAAAAAAAAAATTTATATACAAATATATTATTTTGTCTTCAATAAGGTTAAAGAAATTGTTTTCATTTCCGATTTCCGTAAACATTATGCTGCATTTAATTTGCTTCTTTGTCATGACATACTTCTAACTAAATCATCCATTTTACTTTCTTTTCTCACAATTTTCATTTGAAATCTTTACTGCAGTAATAATTACAAAAATGAATGAAAACTTAGATTTAAAATAATTAATAAATAATAGAAATAAAATAATAAGAAAACAAAATAATTTTTATCTGTAACTAATCTTTTTATGTACCTGCTTTTAAATTGCTAGTTAAAAATTATTATTAATACGATACTTTAGCATTATTTCCCGTCTAAATATATTAACATTTTATTATTTTGTTACTGGGTTGTTTTTGTGTTGAATTTTTTTATCAGTTTAAAACAGAACTTTACGTCAACACATTGTTTCTTTTTTTTTAGTAGGAAAGAAAGATACAATGCGTTGTGCTTCAGAAACGTTCTGTAGCTCAAAGAAAAGATGGAAAAAGGCTTCGCAAAGAAATGAAACATGTTTCCCTCGATTTCCAGCTTGTAGTTTTTTTTTTTAATAACCGAGGCTATATTTTTCGTGTTAATGGTTGGATCGCCTGCATTGCTGCAATGGTTGCGTTCGTTTGCTTAAGCGCTGAAAGCGTAACTTTTTATGGAGTTTTTCAACACATAAAACATTTATTCCTGCCCCTCCACCCCTTTGAAGATGAAGGGAATGTTTCTAAACACGCCACTGCCTTCCTTTCGTCTGTAAAAGCATTTCGCAAAAAGGTTATTCTGTAAATTCGTTTTTTTTCCTTTCTTCAGAGACTGTCTAATTAGTAAAAGTCCTAAAAGTGTTACACTGTATTTAATCATAAAGTTTTTATTTAGAAATGAAACTTTTGTAAGTAAAACTTTTATTTATTATTTTGTTACTCCTTAATCTAGTCGAAGGATATGTCTTTGTATTTTTTTTTTCATTCATCTATTTTTTTTTTTTTTTTTTTTATAATTTTTTTATTAGAATATATTTGTCTCATTAATGAAACAAAAAATTAGTATTTACTAATTCTTTTAATAACCCAAACAGTAACACAATATTATATATTGAGTTTGTATGCAAACGAAACTTTTTTGTTTTGTTTATATTATCAATATTTATAATCCTTTTTTAGTGTACAATCGTGGTCCAGGGAAACTAGTGCACTTTAGCTAGTGTGTTGAGAGGAATTCGAATTCACTTCCACTAACGATTCGCGTTATTGTTGCTGGGTTTTTTTTTTTTTAAAAAAAAAAAAAGGAGACTTGAGTGACAACCGATCATAAGTTTGTAAACTGAGTTTAATAGGATTTGGACTCGCTATCGCCAGCAGTATTTATAAATATTTTGGGGCCTGATTGTCCGAGTGCCTAGCGCTCAGTGCCACAGGTTTCGGGTTCGAGTTCCGGCAGTGACATGGATGTTTTTAGTGGTTCGGAATCGACTTTAAGCTATAGGTCCCGGTCTCATATGATTGTAGAGTGTCAAGGAGAGAAGTCAGACTTCTACCTACGAATTCTCCGTCACAACAGAAACTGGTTCCTTTTCCATCAGCCATAAGTCCATGCGGGCTCGTGGACTTGGACTAGATGTCCGAATTTTTTTTTTATCAATTTAAAACAGAACTTTACTTAATTGCTTTTTTTTCAGTAGGAAAAAAGATACAATTCGTTGTGCTTCAGAAACATTCTTGTAGCTCAAAGAAAAGATGAAAAAGTCTTCGCAAAGAAATGAAACACGTTTCCCTGCGATTTCCAGCTTGTAGATTTTTTTTTTTAATAACCGGGACTATATTTTTCGTGTTAATGGTTGAATCGCCTGCACTGCTGCAATTGTTGCATTCGGTTAAGCGCTGAAAGCGTAACTTTTTTATGGAGTTTTTCAACACATAAAACATTTGTCATCCCCTCCCCTTGAAGACGAAGGGGATGTTTCTAAACACGCCACTGCCTTCATTTCGTCTGCAAACGCATTTCGCAAAAGGTCATTTTTTGTAAATTCGTTTTTTCATTCTTTTAGAAATTGTCTAATTAGTAGAAGTCCTAAAAGTGTTGCTGGGATTTAATCAAGAAAAGTTTTTCTTTAGAAATGAAACTTTTGCAAACAAAACTTTTTGTGTATTATTTTGTTACTCCTTAATCTCGTTGAAGGATATGTCTGTATAATTTTTTTTTTTTTTCCCCATTCGTCTGTATTTTTATTTATTTATTTCAGTTTTTATAATTTTTATTAAAATAACTTTGTCTTATTAATGAAAAATAAGTATTTACTAATTATTTTAATAACCCAAACAATAACACATTTGAGCTAGTATTAAAATCAAACTTGTTTTTGTTTTGTTTATATTATCAGTATTTATAATTCTTTTAGTGTGTACAATCATGGTCCAGAGAAACTAGTGCACTTTAGCTAGTGTGTTGAGTGGAATTCGAATTCACTTCCACTAACGATTCGCATTATTGTTGCTGATTTAAAAAAAAAAGGAGACTTGGTGACAACCGATCACAAGTTTGTAAACTAAGTTTAACAGGATTTGGACTCGCTATCGCCAGCAGTATTTATAAATATTTTTGGGGCCTGAATGGTCGTGTGCCTAGCGCTCAGTTCCACAGGTTTAAGATTCGAGTTCCGGCAGTGGCATGGATGTTTTTAGTGGTTCGGAATCGACTTTAAGCCGTAGGTCCCGGTCTCATATGATTGTAGAGCGTCGACGGAACCAGAAGTCAGACTTCTCCCTACGGGTGCTGCATCACAACAGAAACTGTCCCTCCTTTCCATCAGCCATGAGTCCATGCGGGCTCGTGTGACTTGGTCTAGATGTCCGAATTTTTTATCAATTTAAAACAGAACTTGACTTAATAGTCCCTTTTTTTTTTTCAGTACGAAAAAAAGATAATTCGTTGTGCTTCAGAAACATTCTTGTAGATCAAAGAAAAGATGAAAAAGAACAAAGAAATGAAACACGTTTCCCTCGATTTCCAGCTTGTAATTTTTTTTTTTTTAATAACCGGGGGCTATATTTTTCGTGTTAATGGTTGAATCGCCTGCACTGCTGCAATGGTTGCGTTCGGTTAAGCGCTGAAAGCGTAACTTTTTATGGAGTTTTTCAACACATAAAACATTTGTTCCCCCTTGAAGATGAAGGGAATGTTTCTAAACACGCCACTGCCTTCCTTTCGTCTGTGAACGCATTTCACAAAAGGTCATTCTGTAAATTCGTTTTTTTTTTTTTTCATTCTTCAGACAGGTCTCATTCTGTAAAGTCCTGAAAGTGTTGCTGGGATTTAATCGTGAAGTTTTTCTTTTTAGAAATGAAACTTTTGTAAAAAAACTTTTGTGTATTATTTTGTTATCCTAATCTCGTTGAAGGATATGTCTCGGTATATTTTTTTTTTTTCCATTCATCTATTTTTTTTAAATTTTATATTTTTTTTATTACAATAATTTTGTCTTATAATAAATAAAAAAAAATCAATATTTACTAATTATTTTAATAACCTAAACAGTAACACATTTGAGCTAGTATGCAGGAGGTTTTGTTTGTCGCTCTACGGTCATCTTGTGCACACCTTGGGATACATAGACCAAGACCAACAGTTTAACGTGGATTCCGAACCACCAACAAACATCCATGCCACCGCCAGTATTCAGTGTGCAGGAGGAACTTGTTTTTGTTTCCATTAGCAGTATTTTTAATTATTTTATTGTAACATTCGTGTCCCAGTGATAGTAGTACACTTTTAGCTAGTGTGTTGAGAAAGATTCGAATTCACATCAACTAATGATTCGTGCTATAGTTGTTGAGTTTTAAAAAAAATGAGACACGTTGATACCCAAATAAATTTTTGTGAACCTAGTTTAAGCTGGATTTGGATTCGCTTTCACCATCAGTATTTATAAATATTTTAATGATGCACTTGTGGTCCAACCTACCACTAACAGTTCGCCCTATAATTGCTGGGTTAAAAAAATGCGACTCGGTGGTAGCCTATCATAAGTTTGTTAACTGAATTTAATAGGATTTGGACTCGCTATCGCCAGCAGTATTTATAAATATTTTTGGGGCCTGAATGGCCTTGTTCCTAACTCTCAGTGCCTTATGTTCCGGCAGTGACATGGATGTTTTTAGTAGATCGGAATCCACTTTAAGCCGTAGGTCCCGGTCTCATATGACTGTTGAGAGTCACGGAGCCAAGTCAAACTTCTACCTACGGGTGCTCCATCACAACAGAAGCTGCCTCCTTTCCTTCAACCACGAGTCCATGCGGGTTCGTGGTCTTGGTTTAGATGTCTGAATTTTTTATCAGTTTAAAACAGAACTTTACTTAACTTATTGTTCCTTTTTTTTTTTTTTAGTAGGAAAAAAAGACACAATTCGTTGTACTTTGAAACATTCTTGTAGCTCAAAGAAAAGATGAAAAAGCCTTCGCAAAGAAATGAAACATGTTTCCCTCGAGTTCCAGCTTGTAGTTTTTTTTTTTTAATAACCGGGGCTATATTCTTCGTGTTAATGGTTGAATCGCCTGCACTGCTGCAAGGGGTTGCGTTCGGTTAAGCGCTGAAAGCGTAACTTTTATGTGGTTTTTCAACAAATAAAACAAACATACCCCCACCCCCTGAAGACGAAGGGAATGTTTCTAAACACGCCACTGTCTTTTCGTCTGTAAACGCATTTCGCAAAAGGTCATTCTGTAAATTGTTTTTTTTTTTTTTTTTTTTTTTTTTTTCATTCTTCAGACAGAGACTGTCTAATTAGTAGAAGTCCTAAAAGTGTTGCTGGGATTTAATCTTGAAGTTTTTTTTCTTTAGAAATGAAACTTTTCCAAACAAAGCTTTTATTTTATTGTTTTGTTACTCCTAATCTCGTTGAAGGATATGCCTTTGTAGTTTTTTTTTTTTCATTCTATTTTTTTTTTTTTTTTATATAATTTTTTTTATTAGAGTAACTTTGTCTTAATAATGAAATAAAAAAACTCATTTCATCACTCAGGAACTCATTTGAGCTAGTATTCAAATGAATGTTTTTGTTTTGTTTATATTATCAGTATTTATAATACTTTTAATGTACAATCGTGGTTCAGAGAAACTAATGCACTTTAGCTAGTGTGTTGAGAGGAATTCGAATTCACTTCCACTAACTATTCGTGCTATAGTTGCTGGCTTTAAAAAAAAAAAATGAGACTCGGTGGTAGCTGATCATAAGTTTAGGAACTGAGTTTAACAGGATTTGGACTCTCTATCGCCAGCAGTATTTATAAATATTTTTGGGGCCTGAATGGGCGTGTGCCAGCGCTTGGTTCGACAGGTTTAAGGTTCGAGTTCTGGCAGTACATGGATGTTTTTAGTGGTTCAGAATCCACTTTGAGCTGTAGATCCCGGTCTCATATGACTGTAGAGCGTCAAGGAGCCAAGTCAGATTTCTCCTTACGGGTGCTCCATCACAACAGAAGTTGCCTCCCTTTCCTTTCAACCATAAGTCCATGCGGGTTCGTGTGCTTGGTCTAGATGTCTGAATTTTTGAAATTTAAAACCAAACTTACTCATAGTCCCTTTTTTTTTTTTAAGAAGAAAGATACAATTCGTTTTTCTTCAGAATCATTCTTGTAGCTCAAAGATGAAAAAAAGGAAAAGAACAAAGAAATGAAACATGTTTTCCTCGATGTCCAGCTTGTAGTTTTTTTTAAACCGGGAGCTATATTTTTCGTGTTAATGGTTGAATCGCCTGCACTGCTGCAAGGGTTGCGTTCGGTTAAGCGCTGAAAGCGTAACTTTTTTATGGAGTTTTTCAACACACAAAACATTTATTCCCCCTTGAAGATGAAGGGAATGTTTCTAAACACGCCACTGCCTTCCTTTCGTCTGTGAACGCATTTCGCAAAAGGTCATTCTGTAAATTCGTTTTTTCATTCTTCAGACAGAAACTGTCTAATTAGTAGAAGTCCTGAAAGTGTTGCTGGATTTAATCGTGAAGTTTTTTTTTTTTTTTTAAAAATGAAACTTTTTGTAAATAAAACTTTTGTTTATTATTTTGTTACTCCTAATCTCGTTGAAAATATGTCTTTTTTTTTTCATTCCTCATTTTTCTTTTTTAATTTTTTTCAAACTTTATAATTTTTTTAAAATTTTGTCGTATTAATGAAACAAAAAAAATCAGTATTTACTAATTATTTCAATAACCCAAACAGTAACGGACTTGAGCTAGTATGCAAGATGAACTTGTTTTTGTTTCCACTAGCAGCATTTATAATTCTTTTGGTGTCGCATTCCTGGCCCAGTGATATTAGTTCATTTTAGCTAGTGTGTTGAGAGGAATTCGAATTCACTTCCACCAGCAATTCACGCTATAGTTGTTGGCTTTGAAAAAATGAGACTCTGTGATAACCGATTATAAGTTTTTGTGCACCTACGCCCAACAGTAGTATTAGGCTTGTACCTACGGTTTAAAGTGAATTTGAACCACTACAAACATCCATGCCACTGTCAGGCTTCGAACCCGAAACCTGGGGTAGCTTAGGACCACAGATTTAATCACTTGGCCTCTTGAATGAGCTACATTAAATGATTGAATGAATATAGAGTTATTCCAAACTTTTATGTCAGCATTAATTCAATATTAAGTATTCCACAGATCATATATGCTTTGAATGTAGTTTATAGAAGTTAATCTTTTGTAAATATACTGAAATAAAGTTTTTGATGTACTACAATTTTGTTTTAAATTAGTTTTTATGCATTCTTGTTATTGATTAATAAATTAAAAGAATTTTCTTTATTAGTTAAGTTAAGTTGTTTGAAATTTGCATTTTTATTATAAATTGAATTATAATCATAAAACGTTTTTATATTTGTATTGTAATATTTTCTAGTGCTTATAACAATTTTTCAAGACTATGACATCTGCAAGATTTTTTATCGATTAAATTATAATCATAAAAATATTTTATATTTTTACTTTAGTGTCTTCTTCCATAATAATAATTCTTTAAAAGACTGAGAACTCTATAAGAATCTATATTCTCAATAATAATATGGATCATTTTTGCTATGATACTTATCAGTGAAATTGTATCCAATGTTATTCTTGTAACTATATCTGTCTCAAGTATCACCTTTCACCCTCTTGCAAATTAATTTTTTTGTTTTATAAAATACTTTGCATCCTATTCAGAAAATATTATATTTAAGAGAACAAATTTCAATAAAGTTTCTTACCAAAAACATGGATAAAATTTTGACGAATACTGTTTTTGAATTAGAGAAAAAAAAAAATGTTATAAGCCAATATTATATATATATTTATCTATATTGACTTGTAACACACTCATGAAATATTCATTTTGAGTAGTTTTCCTTTAAAAAAATACAATATTTCCAAATGAGGTGTGGAATATATCACATATAAACGAGAAAAAATAAATTCAGGAAAACGGATACAGGAACCAATTCAGGAAAACGGGTAAATAAAATTTTGAACACAGAATTTTCAGTTCTCTTCTGCAATCGACGTTACATATTAAATATGCACAGCCGATTGGAAACTGTGACTGCAACTGTTTCGTAGAAAGGGCATGAGAGGAAGGTTGAGAGAGTGAGTTTTTGTTATTGGATTTTTCACAAATAGCGTTATTTATATGGCTCGCCGTAGAGACGCAAATAATTTATTCTGTTCAAATATTAGTCGAGCGAAATGGAAAGGAAGACATGTTGCATTTTGTAGAATCTCCTCTCTGAGTGTTCTCGGGGAGTTGCAAGATAAATTTGTCTTTCATTTTCGACTTTCAGCGTCTATTTGAAGAAGGGATGGGCTTTCCGGATTTTTTTTTTTTTTTTTTGTCTGGGATTGCATTTGATTTCCCCCCCCCATTTGGTAAAAATGTGTTTTTTTTTTATTTATTTATTTTTTTCTGGAGATATTGATGTTAAAGCTAAAATAAGTGTTGCAAATTTTTTGCGGGTGTTTGATATTTTTTACAGTTAAAAATCAACGAAATTGCATTAGTTATTAGTATTATTTTGTATTATTAATTTTGTGCCTGATGGCCGAATGATTAGTGCTTGGTGCCACAGGTTTTGAACTCAAATTTCAGTGGCTTGAATGTTTGTAGTGGTTCCGGAATCCACTTTAAACCGTAGGTCCTGGTCTAATAGTATGACTGTAGTGCGTTGGGCGTAGGGCTGACAACCCTACCCCGTGAAAAAGGGAACATCTCCTGGCTCGTAATCTGCCAGTAGGCAGACGGCGTTGGGTCACCAAGGGGCTGTTGCGGCACTGATGATAATTATTATTAATTTTGTATAAAATGAATTTTTTTTCAAATTGTTATCTTTCAAAGAAGTGATCTGTTAAATTATTTAAAATAACATGAAGAGATTTTGATATAAGCTATTAGATGCATCAATTATAGTCAATAAATAAGTCAACTATAATCAAGTAGTATAGTCAACTATAGTCAAGCAGTCAATAAATGTAAGCAATTTCATTTTCATTGATTGATAAAAGTGCAATTGTTACTTTTATATTTCAAATTTCTGAAAATTTGTTTCGCCAGACACTAAAATCTCACTTCGTAGAAACGAATGTCAGCCAATCAAAATTCCGATTTACTGTGTACTTGGGTTTTTCATTTCCTTTTGTTCTGTGAAATGATATTTTAATATTGTGTGAAAACTCAGCATTATCTAAATGAGCAGACTATTTGGAAGGCTTTGCAAATACATTTATTAACCCTAAAATTAAATATTATCTCTCATTGTGCATGTGTTTATACTGAGAACCATGTATTAGCAGATTTAACTTGAAAAATTAGAGTTAATTTAATATTATTGCAAACAGTTTTTCAGATTTTTTAATTTTTTAACAATTATTTCTAAAAAAAAAAAGTTTACATATTTAATTGTTTTTATTATTAATTATAATTATTTATATTGGTTATTTTTATTGTTAATCATTACCTGAACATTAACTGCATGAACGCAACTGGGATTCAATTTTTCTAAACAATTTTTTTAATTGTCAAAATTGCTAGAGATAATTTTTTTTTAAATTTAAAAGGAAAAATGTTTGATGTTTATTTAGTTTCCATTTTATTATAAATATATTTTTTCTCTTAATAGCATAAATTAAAAATTCCTCAACAATGTCATGGCTGTGTTTCAAAATTATTCATCTGTATGCTATAAAATCATTTAAGTAACCTCCTAATTCTTTATTTTATTTTATAAATTTAATGGAGCAAAATTCAATAATGGGTTTATTAGCGCGTTTAAATATGTAAACTTTAACCAACTATTAATTTGAAATATTTTTTTACGTTTTATCTTCTCTAGATAACAAGAAATGCCATCGAATTATTGTGAATATTGAAAAAATATAACGTCTTCGAGGAAAATTATTTACTAAATTTCTACTTAATGTTCCTCGGGTAATTTTATACGAACCCAAACTACTTTTGAAATTACTCATAAAAGGATTCCTTACTAATGTCTTTATTTGCACGGTTCTCAACTCGCCCGCAGTTTGAAAAGTTGATATCTTTAAACCCGGCCTCATCATCCCAACATCCCTCAATAATCGCCCTCCCATTATCACGATCAGCATTATCGCCAACACTTAGGGCACACAGTGCCTTAATGATAATGACGTTACCATTCACATCCGAACTATCAGATAACCATTGGTCCGGAGCGAGCGAGTTTATCAATTGTGAAACTTTATGGGTGATTTCTCCGGTTCGGTTCCGTGGGATTTCCCATCGGCCTTTTGCTCATCAGGGTAAATAGGGATTGTTTTCGTGTAATTTCCAATTGCCGCCTTCCTTCTTGAGCTTTGCCCCCTTAATCGCGCATCCTCGCTCGCTTGTCCGTTCGCGCATCCTTCTTCGCATTTGTGATGATGCATGGTGTGATTTTGGTGCTCTCGCTTGATTGTGCGGATCATTTGCTGGCGCTGTTGCTGTGCGGGTTTAATGAAGTAGCTAGCTCCGATTGCAACCGAGATTTATCTTAAATGATGGGATGTCCCGGCCATTGATGTAATGTTAGGAACCAAGTCGTTATATCAGTACAGAACTAAGCACATGATACTAACTTTCATTTTAATTAAGTAGTTTATTCTATAGAGGACTGATGGTCGAATGACTGGCGCTTGGTGCCGCAGGTTACGAGTTCCAGTCTAGGCAGTGCCGTTGATGTTGTTGTTGTTGTTATCGTGTCCATGGATTTAAAATATTATCACTGAAGTTAGATCAAGTCCAAAAGTCCCCATGACAGCGGCCGCCAGCAACGGCGCAGCTTCACTATACAGGACTTCTCTTAAGTTGGCCTCGATTGGCACCATACTCAATTGCAAAACAGGGGTGAGTGCTGGGTACTCTAGAATGTGCTTAGGTGTTAGAAAGCGTTGGGGCAATTTCTGCAGGGGGTGTATTCCTGGTCTTGTCTGAGAGAATCTTCATCCCTCTGTAATAATTAGTTCTGAGTCTGCTAATAACTGACGTCAACTTCCTAGAGCAGTTGAAGTCCGTGATGAGTGGCTTCTTAAAGTTATGAGGAATTAGTTGGCTTTTGGCAACTGCGTTAGCATCTGCAAGTGTGATGGTAGTTCTGGGTTGATCATTGTCCCTGGCTTCTTTGGCTAAAAGTGTCAGCGCATTCGTTGCCCTCAATGTTGACATGTGCAGGAATCCATTGTAGATGACATGATATGCCTCTACAGTGTAAGAGTTTCGAGCAGAACATTTGTCGCAGAAGTGATATTAGAATCTCCATTTTTAATTGCTTCCAGAGCCAACTTGCAGTCAGAAAAATCACCAACCCGTCAATGAGGCCCAGCCTCTTTAATTGCAATGAGCTCGCTGGTGAAGTCTGAAGCTATCAGGCCTGTGTTCATTTTATGATGGTATTTGCTTCCATTTGGAAGTAGAAAGAAAATGCCCGCACCTCCCTTATTGAGGAATTTGTCAGAGGATCCATCGGTGTATGCTTCCATCGCTGTAATTTGTGAAAGCATATCTATGGTAACAAGGCCTTTTCGTTTGAGAATGTTGGCGTCGTCGTCTTTTTTTTTTTTTTTTTTTTTTTGAACAAGGTTGCTATAGGTTCAAACCAAACGTAGTTTCACGTGATGGTTTTCTGGGAAAAGGGGCTCAGGAACAAAATCCAGAGTGGAATGTTCCAAATTTATCCGACTTCTGATATCTTTATCAAGCTGTAGAGTTGAGGATCTTTTGAGTCTGGTTGAGCCCTTCCATTCATTAAATACTCTGATAGAGATATGACCCATGTTATTACTACGAGTGCCATCGATGTTTGTAGTGATACGGAATTCATTTTTAAACCGGTCTAATATGACTGTAGAGCTTGGGCATTGGGCTGATCCTATAAAAAGAAATCGTCTACTGTCACGAAATCTCGCAGTAGGCAGACGGCCTTGGCTCATCTTGGACTGTAGTTATGTAGTTAAGGGGAGTTATCTTTTCATTAAATGTACTTGTATTTTTAAATGTCAAAGTAAAATTGGAAATTTCCGAACATGAAAAAGTAAGCCTTAAAACTTTCTGTACATTGAGTTCTTGTATTTGATAAAAAAAAACACAGTGGATAAGGAATAATCATTAAGTTTGTCTGGGTAACACATTTGACAAAAGGATATTGATCTAGACTTATTGATGAACGATCGGGAAGATGGATACTTTTAGATAGCGCTGACGACTGTGTCCAACAGCAGAATTTCCTCTGTGAGCTCAATTTTGTTTACACAATCTATTGGCTGTTAGCCAATAATACGTTGCTTTCTGATTCGTAGGAGTGATATTAATTTTGAAATAAGTTTCATTGACTACAATATATTTTTGAATTAACTATATTACCTTGGAGGTAAAAATTAAATGTAATTTAGAGGAAATAATTTTATATTATTAGGTTAATTTAACACTGATAGATTTTTTTTATCTCTGGCTATATATAAATTATATTCTGGCTATATATAAATATTAGGTACTTCCCCCTAAAATCCTCCCGTAAGGCATGGCCCTCCTCTTCACGGAGCCAAGTCAGACTTCTACCTACGGGTGCTTCATCACAACAGAAGCTGCCAGCCCTCCTTTCCGTCCTTGAGACTTGTACTTGGTCTAGATGTTGCTGTCTACCAAGTGGGATAAGAAGACAACACATCTTTGCCCGATTTATTAGAGGAAAACAACAGTGAAGTTTAAAAATTTAGATTAATGTAACTCCAAGAGAAAAGATTTAAACATATGTCTTAAATAATTGAATTTCGTTATTCTTAAAAACACTGATTTATAGCATTGAATTTAATGTAAAAGTCTTTCATTTTATTAAAAAAGACTATCCAAAATTGGGATATGATTTTTAGTTATACACCAGATAAAATAATAATGATTCATGAGATTTCAGTGAAAGAGAGAGAGAGAGTGCTTTGGATCTAGGTTGTTTTTTTTTTTAAGTTTATAAAAAATAGTTTAGAATGGTGAAAAAATACAAGCGATTTTGATAGAAAAAGTATAAGAAACAGATAATTTATTGAAATAGCTTTTGCATATTTTTGTCACTAACAAAAAAAAAAAAAAAAAAAAAAAAATGATAAAATAGATTGATGATAAGTAATTTTTTTTCCTTTTAACGATTATTTGAAATAGCTCTTATGAGTTTCTGGGATTCACATAAAAGAAAAATTGTGTTCAAGTGCAGTTTAGGAACCAATTTAGTTCCCAGTCGCTAATTTACTTACAAAAAAATATGAAGCTGGCATTTCAAAATTTTTGAGAAAAATTCCCTTTAAACATATAATGACATTTAAAAGACTTATTCTTTAGAAAAATAAGGGGAAAAACATCCGTTTTGTCCGACTCCTTTTTTTTTTTTTTTTTTTTTTCGTACATTATATTTTTCTATATTAAAAAGAGTTTTTTTTTTTTTTTTTTTTAATATTATATCTGTGAGTTATCTGTTATAAGTATCAATCAAGTATCTCTTGATTGTTGGACATGAAAGTTGAATGCGAGACAATTATTTTTCCTATTTTGTTGGGATTTTCTGCGCTGTAATTGGCTCTTGAATTCCGTTTATTTAAAAAAAAAATAGAAGGAAAAAAAAGCACCGAAAGCACTTGTGTTGGTTTTAATGATATATGCAACGGTGTTTCAATCGAATTTAACGATGCAGTGTTTTACGAAGTTTTTCTTAATACGAATTTTGAGCATTGAATAAAAAGTATATTTATTATTTATGTGCTGTTTTTATTTTTATATGAAACTACTTTTTGAATGCGAGAAAATTATGCGATAAAACTATAATGCAATAGCATTCAATGCATGAAATTCTCTAATTGTAGTGTGCAGTTTGGCAACTAGATTGTAACTGGGTGTGGTTCAGTTGAGACTTGAGACACAGCTTTATTGACACACGCACAAATACCACACACATGCAATTAGAGACATACAATCTTTAACACATTTGAAGACATATAAAATATAGATTCGTGGAAGGATTCCACTTCTAAGCCGAAAATAAAAAATTTCAGATGCGCGCTGTATGTGCGAAGTATACTTCCTCTCCAGGTGAGAGTCTGTAGGCCAACAAGCGAAATCAAGGGAAGAGAGATAATGCGTACACAGGGTTGCATTGAATATATTTCCTCTCGGGATGAGAGACTGTAAATTAAACGTTTCTCAGCAGAAGCCCGATGCGCTGTAGTGCCTCTCCGGTAAAGTTTCGAGGCCCACTGGCCATTTCTCCTGAACGCCACAGGTTGCACTCTTGTTACATAATTAAAAGTTTTTGTTGGCGAGTTCTACATAGCTGTGTAAGTATTGTTCAATATTCATTTTAAAAACAATAAAATACAGCTTGTTCACACTCTGGCGCAATTTTTGAAAATCTCCAACAATTTTAAAATATGAATAAAATTAAACGTATAGATTTGGCGCATTATCTCCCCTTGATTTCGCTTGTTATTATTTCAATAACAATAGTGATAATATGAACAATCATGATGAGGTGTTATTGTTTAAATATTTTTCTTGCATTCCAGCTTCTATTTTTTCTTGCATTCTTAAAAATTCCAAAAAAAATTATTTATTTTTTTTTTTTTTGAAGAACAGATTCGTATTTGTTATACACGAAAAAAAAAAAAAAAAAAATCAAAATTACACTCAAATAGACAATTCCAAATTGTCTGGCGTATCAATTATTTTAATAACAACAACATATGATAAGCAAATATTTAAATATTAACATGTATGCATACTTATTTATTAAATCAACGACATTAGATAGGTGAAAAGAAGCATTATTACTTCCTCCAACGCACCTACGAAACTCATTCTGGTAACTTCAATTCATAAAAAGCAATAAGACTTAATTAGTTATTTTTAGTCTTATCTAAGTTTATTAATACTACCTTTCATTTTGTTAACCATTATAGATAAATCGTAAATTTTTCTTTCAATCGATAAGTCATGAAAAAATTTGAGCTTGCAAACATTTTCAATTGAGCAAAAAATATATTTTTTTATAGGTTATGAATTTTATTGGTACCATTTGTAAAAGCTGATTATGTTTTGTATTATTAATAGTACTTTTAATATATTTTCTTTTGGGAATATCATGAACATAAATTCCAAATAATCATTTACAATTCCCTTAAACATTAATTATTATTATTATTATTTATTTATTTTGCACTGTAGTCTGTTCTTTTCATAGCATTAGTTTTTTATCGTATTTGTATAATGAAAAATTGTTATTGAAGTAACGAAAAATATTTCCCATTCTATCTTTTAATACTTATTATTATTACTTTATTTTATTTTATCATGGACATTAAAAAAAAATGGCATGGGAAAAAAAAAAAAGTTTACCATTATTGTTTCAATAACAATAGTGATAATTTGTTATTGTTTAAATATTTTTTCAAGTATTATTTTTACCTTCAAAAAAAACCTCTTGCTATTAAAAGAACAGACTACAATGCAAATAATTTCTTCAAGGTTCAAGTCAATTGCAATCGATTATTTTACGGCAAACAAGTTAAAGGTCTGTAATCATTGACTGGAAAAGCTACAGTCAAGCGAAAAGAAAAAAAAAAAACCTTATTTAAAGTGGTTATAAAAACGGCTCTAAAATTGGAAGATGCTATACAGCGAATGCGGGAACAAAGGCCTTTGTTTTTGAAGTAGTATTTGCTCTGCGCAAATCAACTTACAACAAAGTAACACCAGTTCAAGCGGAAAGTAAAAATTCAATTTTGTTTTCCCATGTTCCAAATCGGATTATACTTATTGTTTTCCCACCTCTGTCTAGCCTTATGCTCTTTCTTCAGTTCCTATTTTAATTCAATTTAATAAGTATATTTTCTTTCTTTTTTTTTATCCAAATCATATTTAATCAATTTATAGGATGAAGCCTTTGTATTTCTAAGTGTATAATAAGATATAATTTAGGGAAGATGTCAAAAATCACGCCAAATGATTATTGGAGTGGTAGAATTTGTTTGTCATCATAAATGTTATTGAAATATATTTTAACTTAATTTATTGTTTGCATACTACACTAAATTTGCATTTTGTATTATTTTGTTTGCCGACTACATATAAATATTGTTATATCGGCATTTATATTCCGAGGGCTTGATTGACGAATCACTAGTGCTCTGGCACTTGATGCCACAGGTTTTCGGGTTCGAGTCCCAGCGATACCATGGAGGTTTGTAAGTGGTTCGGAATCTACTTTTAAGTCATAGGTTCCTGTCTTATATGACTGTCGAGCATAAGGCCGACAACCCTACCCCGTAAAAGAAAGCATCTCCTGTCTCGAAATTTGCCAGTAGGCAGACGGTCTTGGCCCACCAACGGTCTGTTGCGCCAGTGGTGATGATGATGATTTATATTCGACATTGTTGTCTTTGAAGATTCAATAAACGAAATTAGTATTCCATTTTCCAAATCTTCTGTTGTATGGAACTTATCTTCTTCTTCATTGGTGCAACAGTCCAATGGTAAGCCACGACCGTCTGCCTTCTGGTACCAAATTCTCGAGACATGAGATGCTTTCTTTTTACTGGGTAGGGTTGACAGCCTTACGCTCAACGCTCTTACAGTCATAGTAGACCAGGTTCTACGGCTTAAAGCGGATTCCGAGTCACTACAAACACCCATAGCACCGCCGAGACTCGAACCGAAAACATGTGATACCGAGCGCCAGACACTCGGCCATCAAGCCCCAAGGAATTTATAGTATTTACAATGAATCAGGTTATGTACCATACATTTCAAAAATATAAACCAAAACGCGTATAAGCTGTGAGTGCATTTTTCCATCAAAAGATTTATCCAAAACTGAAACGCCATAAGCCGACATACAAAAAAGCGATTTTGTGTTCGAAGAGTACACATAAATATTAAATAAGTATAAATTCTTTTGGAAATAAGTATAAAAGTATTGAAAGTATTAAAAAAGCATTAAAAATGATGATTTTTTTTTTTTGGCATAAAGGCTGTATTCAAAACACACAAAAGTAAATTAAAAGATTAAAATAATTTTTCATTTTTTTATTTTTGTTGGCTAATTATTGTTATTTCTGTGTGTTGGTGTTTTTCAGTCAGTCGACTGTAAATTTCAAATTTCAGATTTTTCGGGGTTTTTTTTTTTTTTTTTTTTTTTTTTTTTTTTTTTTTTTGGCGGCGACACAATAAACCAGTAATTTAAACAATTAAACATACATTAATTGAATAATAAAAAAAAAAAATTAATTAAAAGATATTTACGTTAAATATAGTATAGGAATGTGGTATATGTTTCAACTTGAATCCCTCTACAAATTGTATATTACAAAATAGGTGGAAAATTATTCCGATAGTTTAGGAAAAATTTAGTGTTATATACAATAGCCCTTACAGAAATAACATTAAATGATTCTTATTTTAATGACCTAAAGGTATGTATTCTTTGAACACGCTAATCTTGTTAATGTGTGCTTGTTTCTTCCCTCAATCTTTAGTGTTTTTATTTTATTTATTTTGAAATGAAATTGTTGCAAATTTTCCAAACTATCCCTAAATTCATAAAAATAGAACTTAATAAAAATCTGGATGAATCTTTTTTTGATGCATGTGCTTCCATTCGTGTTGCAACTTTTATTTGCTGAACTTCGTGCTTTCTCATCTGCATTATCGAAATTATAATTAAATATAGATTTATAGTCTTCAAAAGCGCAGCTTGAAAATGATTTATTGCACCTCATACTAAAAATTGCAATTACCTTGTTGTAACGTCCCATACCTAGCATTCGCCTATTCACTTTTATTGCAAAGTTTATATAGGGATCACAAAATTGCAAATCCAATAGAGAGGAAGTTGTGTTGATTTTCTTTTTTGTGCTGCAACTCAATGGAGGGAGAAATTGGAAATTCTGATTTTTGTACCATTTTCTCCGGGCGCTGGGGCTAAGAGGCGAGAGAATGTCTATTGCAATCAATGGAAGCCTTCAGGGACCCCGAAGTTGTCAAGAGTTCGATTTATCGAACTCGACAATTTCTGCACCCGGAAGCTGATCTCGGAGACCATCGCCATGTTTTGCCATTCTTTTCTTGTTGGGAAGTTATATAAAGGGAAAGACACTTAAGACGTTTTTACAGAATTAAAAACTTTTATTGTTGCAATAGTAAGTTATTCAATAGAGAGGAAGTTTTGTTTGATTTTTTTTTTTTCTTCTTTTTGTGTTGCAACTAAATCAGTACAGAAATTGTGGATAATGCCGCTAGTTGTGTCCGATAAATGGCTATTGCTTTTAAAACGAGTAAACTTGGTAGTGATTATATTAAAAGATATGTAGTCGCCACTCCGCTTACTGAGAGGGGGAGAATTTTTTCCTTTATGACTCTGAAATATGTGAAATTACTGTAAAAGTATGTACTTCCTTATAGTTACTGAACTTCTTATAAGAGTTACTTTTGATTCCTTTGTGTTAGAGTAATATAGTACTTTATTACTTATTAACTTTACATTTAATGAGTCGGGTGGCAAGTCCTCTACAGTTCAGCTTGGGTGACTATGGGCCATAACAATTCACTGATTCGTGTATGGTACTGTTGAAAAGTTGAAAAATTCAACCAAATAGTACGGTGATGAGGAACCTGATGGCCGAGTGACTGCTGCTCTGGCGTTCGGTTCCACAAATTTCGGTTTCGAGTGCCGGCAATGCCATGGACGTTTGTTGTGGTTCGGAATCCACTTTAAACACCGTAGGTCAGGTCTAATATGGCTGTAGAGCAATGGACGTACTACTGATAACCCTACCCTGTGAAAAGAAACCATCTCTCGTCTCGAAATCTGCCAGCAGGCAGACTGCCTTAGCTCACCATGGCCTGTAATGCCGGGGGAGTTAGTTATTTACGGTTACGAATGCGAAAAAAAAAAAAAAATTTATCTCAAATTCAATGATTTATTTATTTAAAAAATAATTAATACAGCGCCTTCTACTAACTGAAATCAACCTTTTCATCTCACTTTCTAGAAAAGGCACACAAAGCCGCAAGTATTGCTGCGGAAGTGAGGGAGGCACTCAAGCTTTATGGTGGGTCTCCACCTAATATTAAAATCTGAAGTTGTATAGAATGCCAGCCATTTGGAAGTGTGATCTGCCCACTGAGACTGACATTCTACGATGGGAGCTTTTTCAGTATCGGATGGAGTGGCTGCAAATGTCTTCCCACCATAGACTTGCTGGAAGTGAGAGAGGATATTGAGTCGCGTTGTGACTCGTGTCGATTTATCTTCTTCTCTCCCTTGCCATCTCCTCTCTCTTGTGTACTTTGAGCTGGAAATTGTCGTTTGTTACCGCTGTTATTCCTCACCCATCCCTCACGCGTATTTATTTCCTGCCCTTCTTCCACTCGAGGCTTCTATGAAGATCTTTTCAGTCTTTATTTAAGAGTGCTGTTTTTTTCAATTCCTACTATTAGTTCACACTCTCCCTATATATATCTTCTGCAAATTTCCAATCGTTCATAAAACACTTTTTTTTATTCATCCACTCTAGTTCAGATACATTTTTTTTAACTTGTAGTGGATGACACTGGTTGTTAATACAGTTTCTTCAAATATTAATTTAGCAATTACATTTAATTAATTATAGTTTTTTTAGATTAAGGTTGCATGTATCTACTAATAGATGGCACCAGATGTAAATGGAAAATGTCAACTTTATTTGTAAAGGACATTCTGCAATATAGTGAAAAAAAAAGTAGAATTGACTTAAAAAATTTTCTTTTACATTACTTGTCTGTTTGTTTTTTTATTGTAGTTTTTGTGTGATGGAAGAATTAAATTCCATTAGGTCTTTAAGAAGTTGTTTCTTTTATTTTGATTTACTTATGATTTGATCTCGGTTGAGGGGTACGCTATTTTTTACTGCTTTGAAAACGAGTAGACTAAATGTAGATTGTGATAGAGCGTCTGGCATCAGAAATTTAACTGTATTGAAATATGTTGTGTTCTTTCGATTGCGATGTATAAATGCGAGGCAGGTATTCTCAGGAGGACTCGTTATAACATGATCATCCAAATTTGTAAGTTTACAAATCATGCACCAATAGCTAAAGTGTTTTTGAATTTTAAAAAAAATTTATAAAAAAAAAATAAATAAATGATTTATGAGAGTCAAAAACTCATTACCAGAAGTCCAGTGTTTGGAAAATATGTTTATAAATATTGGAATGAGAGCTAAGGGGAAAAAAATTATTTCAATAAGTATTATAAAAACCTGGTTTCAATAAAAAAAATAAACTTATTTCAATTTATTTTGCACATTGGGAATTTTGTGTAAGATAGCAAATTCGTATCTATACTCTCCTATAAGCTGGACTTACAAAAATTAAAATATTCAAGAAATTATAAACTAGTGTCTAACAAAATTGCTGTTATTTTTCAATTCCTTCTATGAGCACACACTCTCCCTATATATACCTTGTTCAAATTTCCAATCGTTCATAAAATACTTTTGATTCATCCACTCGAGTTCAAATACATTTCTTTTTGAACTTGTAGTGGATGACACTAGATGTTAATACAGTTTTTTTCAAATATTAATTCATTCATTAAATCTAATTAATTAATTTCAGGTTTCTTTAGATTTAAGTTTCATACATCTACCAATAGACGGCGCCAGATAAACTTAAAAAAATGAATGAAAATTATTTATAAAGGACTTTCTGCAATGTAGTGGAAAAAAAAGTAGGAATTGACTTTAAATTTTTTTCCTTATATTAATTGTTTACTGTAATTTTTTGCGTGATGGAAGAATTAAATTCCATTAGGTTCTTTATGAAGATGTTTCTTTTATTTTGATTTACTTATGATTGTATTCCTGTTGAGGGGTGCGCTATTTGCACTGCTTTGAAAAACGAGTAGGTACAGTGTAGATTGTAACAGAGTGTCTGGTATCTGAAATACAACTGTCCCGTATTGCAATATTTTGTGTTGTTTCGATTGCGACTTACAAATATGACAGGCAGTTAGTCTCACAAGTCCTCTCCAAGTTAAGCTTTGTCATCGTAACTGACCCGTGGATGTCTCATTATAACATGATCAGCCAAGTTTTTAAGTCCGCATTCATAACTAACTCCCTGGCATTACAGCCCATGGTAGGCCAAGACCGTCTGTCTACTGGCACATTTTGAGACAAGAGATAATTATATTTTACTGGGCAGCCCTACGCCCAACGTTTTGCTGTCTTATTAGACCGATACCTACGGTTTAAAGTGATTTCTGAACCACTACAAACATCCATGGCAAAACCCAGACTCGAACCCGAAACCTGTGCCATCGAGAGCTAGAGCATTAGTCACTCAGCCATCAGGCCCCCTACAAGTGACTTAAAATAAAAATATTCTAGAAATTTCAAATGGTTACTAGTGTCCAATAAAATTGCTGTTATTTTCATGATATTAAAACATTAATCACCATTTGTACTTTTTAAATTTATTGTAGCTTATTTTGAATTAAGATATTTATCTAATTTTTACCAACGCTGCTGACAATAATAATGATATTTTTAGATTCGCCGTTCTATAAGTATGAGACACTAAAATGGTTTTTCGATGCGACTGACCATTTATCGCCATTTGTACAATCTCTTACTGGTATTCAAACTATTATTCCATCGGTTTCGTTCCCCAGAGGATCATTACATTCATTGAAATGCAGTGATAGTGCCAAAAGCTCCATTCATCGTCCTTTTGTCTAGACCTTTTCGAGACCATGGGCGATCAATCTTGTATTTTTTTCTTCTTCTCTTTTTTTCTATATTTTTATTTCTAGATTTTGATAGCTTTCTGTTGGCGTTAATCTATCTATCTCTATAAAACAAAGTTAGTTATATGTAATTAAACTTTTCAAGAATGGTATTTTTAATGAAAAAAATATTCAATTTTCTTATTACGTTTACTAACTTTATATTAATTTTTTTTTTTTTTTTTTTTTTTTTTTTTGTCTACATTTATTATTTTTTTCAAAAATTCGTAGCCAGATATTACGAAAAAGTTTTATTTTTCAATATTTTTAATTAAATAAAAACCTTATTATATATATTTTTGGCATCAGAGTTTCACGTTATCAAATAAATAAAAGAAAATTAAACGCATCTGTAGCATCTTTGAGAGAATGAATTTGTAGTAATTTGTGGATAGAATGAATTGTAGCTATTCTTTGGAGAGAATAAATTTGTAGCTAATCTATGAGTATTATTTATATGCTTCATCTTTTAAATTATTTAAAAAAAAAAAATGTAATTAAAGTGAAACGTGGCTTTGATTTATAATATAATTTATTACCAATTATTCTTATTGTTGTGAGTGTCATTTGAAAAGCTACAAAAAATGCTATTTGCAGGCGATTAATATTTATAAACGCATTGAATATCTAGGCTTAGATATATGAATAGCTGCATTGTTTACTGGACAGCTAGTATTCAGTGTATAAATAAGAATTGCTGTAAATAAAATGGCAATCGCTTCATTTACGAACATCATTTCTGTTTTGTGCTTCGAATCGTGATGGATATTTAAGAATTTGAAGATGTCAAAGTGGTTATGCCGAACTTATGCATGATTCATGCTGAGCGCAATCGTGTTCCGTTGGATACAATAAGTAAATAAATAAATAACGCAGAGAAATAGATAGATGGATGACCTCTGCGTTATTCAGTTGTTTGTTGTGCAAATGCTACGACGCTTCTTCATGGCTGAGTGAGTCATTTGTGTAAGGCAGTTAAATTTACGAAAATATTTCTGCTATTTTTTATTTATTATTTAAAATACCAAGGTTATTCGATTTATTGCAGGTCGCATCCTAGATTTGATATCTAGTAATTTTTTGACATTTCAATAAAAATCGAAAACTGAATCATGTTGCTGTTTCCTAGAGCCATCTTTACCTCTTTTTACTTAAAATCATTCACCTCGAAACCAATTTATTTGTAAAAAATCGATCGTTGTCTAGTATGCACACGGGGATTTACTACACTGCTCTTACAGTTTTGAATGAACGCCTAATAAGTACCATTTGAGTATTGACAGTGCCTGATGACCAAATGACTAGCGCTCTGGCGCTCAGTGCCACAGGTTTCGAATTTGAGTCCCAGCAGTGCCATGGATGTTTGTAATGGTTAAGAATCCACTTTAAATCGTAGGTCCTGGTCTAAAAATCACGATAGAGCTTTGATCGTAGGGCTGACAGCGCTACCCCGTAAAAAGATAACGTCTTCTGTCTCGAAATCTGCCAGTTGGCAGATGGACATGGACCACCATGAGGCTGTTGCTCCACTGATGATGATTGTGACAATGTATGTAAAGCATTTCGCATCTATAGTCTAGTTGCCTGGTTTCCAGAATTTCCCGGTTTACCTTAGTTACGACCCACTGTTACCTTTAAAGTCCTCTCGGAAGGCAATGTTCTCCCCTTATCGCCTGCCGGTGAGTTATTCGTGGCATACATTAGTGGTACTTGAAGCTCTCTGATGTTCTATAACAATAATAATAAAAAGAATTGAACTGTAGATTTAGTTTTTGCATGTGGGCTTTCCAATAGTCAGGCCTTTAATTGGGAAACCCAATACCCTTTTCAATAGATCACTCAGGCCCGATTTGTTTTTCTTTTCTGCACACCCCTACCCCGTATCTAGGGCTATGTAGCCACTTACCAATTAGAAAGGTGAGGAAAATTCCCACCAGACAGCCTATATCGATGTGAGAACGTTTACACACATTGCCACAATCGCCATCGAACTTCCTCATTTCTGAAAGCAGAACTATAACCGGTTCCGAATTTGTAAACATAAGACGATTTATATTAATAGAGTTTTTGCATACCGTATTTCGGACGTCCGTTAGCTTTCTCCCTAGCGCGCATGCTCATAGGAAACATTATTACAGATACGCATGCGCAATTTCCTATGAGCATGCGCTGGAGAAAAAGCTAACGGACGTCCGAAATACGGTATGCAAAAACTCTCTAATAAGATTTTCACAACGGTAATTCCTTTTCTCTGTGCACATGGATCAAAACTATTTGAATTATTACAAACTATTGGAGTTCATTCCAGCTTTTGTCCTACACACTAAAAAAAAAAAAGAGATATTTTGGTTCCGAAAAAGACAGTAAGCCTTTTGTTTACTGACAAAGAAATCCGTCCTTCTTTTAATTTTCATTTATTTTGAATCACTATGTCCCAAAAGGTAATTTAAAATGATTGACGTACTAAAGCTCGAATTGTAATTTAAATGTTAAATAATTCCACACAGTGTTAATTTGAATGAATAATATCGATATATTTGTAAAATGGAGCTATATTAACTACTTACTTTGGTGTGGTCCTTATTTTTTATTTTTTATTTTTATAATTATTGGAGAGTTTTTGCATACCGTATTTTGGACGTCCGTTAGCTTTTTCTCCCCTAGCGCGCGCATGCTCATAGGAAACATTATTACAGATACGCAGGCGCAATTTCCTATGAGCATGCGCGCTAGGGAGAAAAGCTCACGGACGTCCGAAATACGGTTTGCAAAAACTCTCTTGTAGCATCTTGTGTCCGTTGTGTCATCTTTTCCACTAGAAAAAAAGAATATTTAACATTCTAGGAAAAATATAATTTAACACTTTTAAGAACAGACATATTTTTTTCAAACTTCGAAAAGTGTAATTGAACATAAATTGTATATACCTGAAAAGACATGTGCATGTGCACGTGTTGTGTTGTTGTTTTTTGCAACATGTGTTGTTCTTAAATATGGTAGCTATACGGGACTATATTATGTTGCTATCACATTTAAAGAAATAACCTCTCTGCTATTTTTCCTACACGTGATTAAGATTACAAATATAAAAAAAAAAAAACCTGCTGTGCATTTTCTATCGAATTTCAGTAGGCAGCGCACATCCGTGATATATCATCTATTTGTTTACTTTACGTGATGTTTTTTAAAACGGCGGGAAAAGTCATCCAACTCACAGAGCTGTTCAAAAATGGAAGCGACGAATTCCTTTATAAAAATTCGAAATTCTTGTCTGGTGGTGGTTATGAATCTTGCAGATAGAGGAAGGAAACGTTTACGAAATAGGAATACCCAGGGGAACATTTATAAAACCTATTTTTTTTATGACTCCCACGCCAAAGCGAGAAGATAGAATTGAAAGTTTGGGGTACAGACATTCTTTCACTGCGTGAATACATTCCTTCCAACAGAAAACTAAGCCTTATATAAACGAAGCTTCTATATTTGCATATTCTAAAAAAAAGAAAGAAGTACTGAGAAAACGATCTTTAGAGTATTCGAGTGTTTGTTGGTTTCACAATCTTTATGTTCGCAAAAATCATTCCCCAATTAAAAATGTAGGAGGCAAAAAGTTTTGCCACTTTTAACCACAACGAAATATATGAGTTCTTTTTTCACTTCGAGAATATAAACTCCATATATATATATATAACAAAGTGAGGTATTCGAAAGTTTATTTGAAGGCGTAAGGAAAAAAATCATTCTTATTTCGAATGTTTGTTGTCCTGAGAAGTTTCAAATCGTTTGAGATTATTATTATTATTTTTTTCATCGCGTTCTATTTGTGTTTTTGAATGAATGAAAGTCTCGAAATTTTTCGTTCCAAAACTAAGATGTTGAGTGATTTTGTTGCCACAAAATTTCCTAGCGGCGTTCTCATAACTTCCACGTTAAGAATTTTGTTTCACTTTTTCTAAGGAAAACTTTTTTGTTGTTTATTCTTGTAAAAAAAAAAATCAGCCTTAGTGTTCACAATCTACTTCATTGCTGAAATGTTGTTCGTAAATGTGTGGTATACAGAAAGTAAATATTGCTGTTCTTTTTCATCTAGGCCATATAAGTTTAAGTATTCCTATTTGAAAACCTATAAAAATAAATAAACCATTGTTATTGGCCACAAAACGTGTCTGCACGCACAAATCCACGAAAATTATTTTTCATATATATTATTTATGTATAAGTAAAAATAAATAATATAACAAAAATGTAAATAAATGATTTGATGTGTGTGATACATTAATTTTATAGAAACTAGAAAAAGAATTTGTAGCTGGTTCCATTTTTTGTAATATTGTAGCAAAGTCTTGTCTTCGTTGTATCATCTTTTCCATTAGAAAAAGAATATGAAACATTCTATCTGAAATACTATATATAATTTAACATTTTAAAAAACATACATATATTTCAACCTTCTGAACAGTCTAATCGAACATAAATTCCGAATAGACATCTATTTTGCACATGTTCTTCTCTAATATGATAACTGTTCAGAACTACATTATGCTGCTATCACATTTAAAGAAATAACTCTCTTATATTTTCCACGAGTGATTAAGATTACAAATAAAAAAAAAAAAAAAAAAAAGGCTTACTGCACATTTTCTATTGAATTTCGGTAGGCAGCGCACATCTGTGATATATCATCTATTTGTTTACTTACGTGATGTTTTTAAAACGGCGGGAAAAGTCATCAACTCACAGAGCTGTTCAAAAATGGAAGCGACGAATTCCTTTATAAAAATTCGAAATTCTTGTCTGGTGGTGGTTATGAATCTTGCAGATAGAAGAAAGAAACGTCTACGGTATTGGAATACCCAGGGGAACATTTATAAAACCCATTTTTTTTTTTATGACTGCCACGCCAAAGCGAGAAGATAAAATTGAAAATTTGGGGTACAAACATTCTTTCACTGCGAAAATAAATTCCTTCCAACAGAAAACTAAGCCTTATATAAACGAAGCTTCTATATTTGCATATTCTAAAAAAGAAAGAAGTACTGAGAAAACGATCTTTAGAGTATTCGAGTGTTTGTTGGTTTCACAATCTTTATGTTCGCAAAATCATTCCGCAATCAAAAATGTAGGCGGCAAAAGTTTTGCCACTTTTAACCACGACGAAGGATATGAGTTCTTTTTCACTTCGAGAATATAAACTTCATATATATATATATATATATAACAAAGTGAGGAATTGAAAGTTTATTTGAAGGCGTAAGGAAAAAAAAAATCATTCTTATTTCGAATTTTGTTGTCCTGAGAAGTTTCAAATCGTTTGGGATTATTATTATTATTATTTTTTTCCATCGCGTTCTATTTGTGTTTTTTAACGAAGGAAAGGCTCGAAGTTTTTCCTGATTTTTCGTTCCAAAACTAAGATCTTGTTGCCACAGAAATTTCCCAGCAGAAATTTTTAGAAATTGTCCTTTCTATATAATATATATATATAACAAAGTGAGGAATTCGAAAGTTTATTTGAAAGCGTAAGGAAAAAATCATTCTTATTTCGAATGTTTGTTGTCCTGAGAAGTTTCAAATCTTTTGAGATTTATTATTTTTTTTTTTTCCATCGCTTTCTATTTGTGTTTTTTAATGAATGAAAGACTCAAGATTTTTCAGAATTTTTCATTCTAAAACTAAGATGTTGGATGATTTTGTTGCCACATAAATTTCTAGCGGCGTTTTCATAACTTCCACGTTAAGAATTTTGTTTCACTTTTACAAAGGAAAACTTTTTTTCTGCTTATTCTTGTAAAAAAAAATCAGCCTTAATGTTCAGAATGTACTTCATACTGAAATGTTCGTAAACAAGTGGTATACCCAAAGAAAATATTGCAGTTCTTTTTTTCGTCTAGTCCAAATAAATTTTTTGTTTCCTATTTGAAAGACCAATGCAAATAAAGAAGCCATAGTTACTTGGCCACAGAACGTGCGGTCACGCACAAATCCACAAAAATTATTTTTCATATATATTATTTATGTATAATTAAAAATAAATAATATAAAAATGTAAATAAATAATTTGATGCTTGTCATATATTAATTTTATAGAAACTAGAAAAGAATTTGTAGCTGGTTCCATTTTTGTAATATTGTAGCAGTCTTGTCTTCGTTATATCATCTTTTCCATTAAAAAAAAAAATATGAAACATTCTAGGAAGTACCATATATAATTTAACATTTAAAAACATACATATTTTTCAACCTTCTGAAAAATGAAATTGAACATAAATTCGAATAGACACCTATTTTTGTATATATTTTTCTTTAATATGATAACTGTGCGGAACTATATTATGCTGCCATCACGTTTAAAGAAATAACCTCCCTGATATTTTCTTACACGTGATTAAGATTACAAATGAAATAAAAAAGCCTACTGCACATTTTCTATCGAATTTCAGTAGGCAGCGCACATCCGTGATATATCATCTATTTGTTTACTTACGTGATGTTTCTTAAAACGGCGGGAAAAGTCATCAACTCACAGAGCTGTTCAAAAATGGAAGCGGCGAATTCCTTTATAAAAATTCGAAATTTTCGTCTGGTGGTGGTTATGAATCTTGCAGATAGGGGAAAGAAGCGTCTGCGGGATAGGAATACCCAGGGGAACATTTATAAAACTCATTTTTTTTTATGACTCCCACGCCAAAGCAAGAAGATAAAAGTGAAAATTTGGGGTACGAACATTCTTTCACTGCGTGAATACATTCCTTCCAACAGAAAACTAAGCCTTATATAAACGAAGCTTCTATATTTGCATATACTAAAAAAAGAAAGAAGTACTGAGAAAACGATCTTTAGAGTATTCGAGTGTTTGTTGGTTCCACAATCTTTATGTTCGCAAAAATCATTCCCCAATCAAAAATGTAGGCGGCAAAAGTTTTGCCACTTTTAACCACAACGAACGATATGAGTTATTTTTTCACTTCGAGAATATAAACTCCATATATGTATATAACAAAGTGAGAATTGGAAAGTTTATTTGAAGGCGTAAGGAAAAAAAAAATCATTCTTATTTCGAGTGTTTTTTGACATGAGAAATTTCAAATCGTTTGTGATTATTATTATTTTTTTATTTTTTTCTCATCGCGTTCTATTTGTTGTTTTTTAATGAATGAAAGTCTCGAAATTTTTCCAAATTTTTCGTTCCAAAACTTAGATGTTGGGTGATTTTGTTGCCACAGAAATCTTTCTAGCGCCGTTTTCATAACTTCCACGTGTAAGAATTTTGTTACACTTTTAAGGAAAACTTTTTTGCTGTTTATTCTTATCATTAAAAAAATCCGCCTTGGTGTTCAGAATCTGCCTGATATTGAAATGTTGTTCGTAATTGAGTAGTATGCAGAAAGAAAATATTGCTGTTCTTCGTCTAGTCCAAATAAATTTTTGCAAATAAATAAGCCATAGTTGCTTGGCCTCACAACGTGTGTGCACGCACAACTCCATGAAACTTATTTTTCATATATATTATTTATGTATAATTAAAAATAAATAATATAAAAAAATTTGTAAGTAAATAATTTGATGCTTGTGATATATTAATTTTGTTGAATCTAGATTAAAATTTGTAGCTGGCTCCATTTTTAATACGCTTTTATTAGCTTCACCTGTATGTTTATGTTTGTATGTAACTGACTTTTTCCCCTGGATATCTGTTTCTCCTCATATACACTATTTAAGCTGCAAAGAAACATTTACAGGCATCTTTCAGAAAGAAAACAGTTGATTCTTTTTTAATACGCTATTATATTAGTTTCACCTGAATGTTTGTTTGTTTGTAACTGACTCTTTGGGCTCGATTTTGCCCTACTTTAAACAATCAGATTTAATTTAAACGTTGTAGACTTATGAAGGACCAACGACACTAAAATAGTTTGATAAGTGTATTATCTCATCATGATTAAGATCGCCAGATTAGATATTTTATCTTAACTTATGAAGAGCAATTTAACCCATGTAGAATGAAAGTATTCAGTAAAGACATTCAAACCTACGTGGGAAAATGGATGACGCGCCTGACTACGGATCAGGAGATTCCCTGTTCGAATCCTGGCTGGCTCGACATATCCGCATTTAGCCTTTTGTTTCACTCACAATTACAATTACACCTCATTTAAATATTATAGTTTAAAAATACTAAAAACATTCTTTTAGAGTTAATCAAACTAAAAAGTAAAAAATTAATTAATAATTTAAAAAACTAAAAAATCACGCCTTTAGAGTTAATCAAACTAAAAAGTAAAAAATAAATGAATAGTTTAAAAAAATTAAAAAAACACGCTTTTAGAGTTAATCAAACTAAAAAGTAAAAAATAAATGAATAGTTTAAAAAAAAAACTAAAAAAACACGCTTTTAGAGTTAATCGATCTAAAAAGTAAAAAACAATTGTTAACATAAGAATAAAATGACTGACGAGAAAATGAATGTCACTGTTCTAAAAGCGTGGGGTGCTTTGTATGACATTTTAAAACTAACTCTGCATTTCGGAATGAAACTAGTGAAAAATTATAACGATTGATATCGAGCACCCCACGCTTTTAGAACAGTGACATTCATTTTCTCGTCAGTCATTTTATTCTTATGTTAACAATTATTTTTTACTTTTTAGTTTGATTAACTCAAAAGCGTGTTTTTTAGTTTTTTTTAAACTATTAATTTTTTGTAATATTGTAGCAGTCTGGCCTTCATTGTATCGTCTTTTCTATTGTAAAAAAAAAAAAAAAACATTCTAAAAGAAATAACATTTAAAACGTACATATTTTTCAATCTTCTGAAAAGTCTAATCGAACATAAATTCCGAATAGACATCTATTTTGCACATGTTCTTCTCTAATATGATAACTGTTCAGAACTATATTATGATGCTATCACATTTAAAGAAATAATCTCTGATATTTTCCCACGAATGATTAAGATTACAAAAAAAAAAAAAAGCCCACTGCACATTTTCTGTCGAATTTCAGTAGGCAGCGCACATCCGTGATATATCACCTATTTGTTTACTTACGTGATGTTTTTTAAAACGGCGGGAAAAGTCATCAACTCACAGAGCTGTTCAAAAATGGAAGCGACGAATTCCTTTATAAAAATTCGAAATTCTTGTCTGGTGGTGGTTATGAATCTTGCAGATAGGGAAGGAAACGTCTACGGATAGGAATACCCAGGGGAACATTTATAAAAACTTTTTTTTTTATGACTCCACGCCAAAGCGAGAAGATAAAATTGAAAATTTGGGGTACAAACATTCTTTCACTGCGAGAATAAATTCCTTCCAACAGAAAACTAAGCCTTATATAAACGAAGCTTCTATATTTGCATATACTAAAAAAAGAAGTACTGAGAAAACGATCTTTAGAGTATTCGAGTGTTTGTTGGTTCCAGAATCTTTATGTTCGCAAAAATCATTCCGCAATCAAAAATGTGGGCGCCAAAAGTTTTGCAACTTTTAACCACAACGAAGGATATGAATTCTTTTTCACTTCGAGAATATAAACTTCATATATATATATATATATTTCGGAACAAAGTGAGAAATTCGAAAGTTTATTTGAAAGCGTAAGGAAAAAAATTCAGTCTTATTTTGAATGTTTGTTGTCCTGAGAAGTTTCAAATCGTTTGAGATTATTATTATTATTTTTTTTTTCATCGCGTTCTATTTGTGTTTTTTAATGAATGAAAGTCTCGAAATTTTTCAAAATTTTTCGTTCCAAAACTTAGATGTTGGGTGATTTTGTTGCCACAGAAATTTTTCTAGCGGCATTATCATAACTTCCACGTTAAGAATTTTGTTTCACTTTTACTAAGGAAAACTTTTTTTCTGCTTATTCTTGTAAAAAAAAATCAGCCTTAATGTTCAGAATCTACTTCATACTGAATATGTTGTTCGTAAACATGTGGTATACAGAAAGAAAATATTGCTATTCTTTTTCCGTCTAGTCCAAATAAATTTTTGTTTCCTATTTGAAAGACCAATGCAAATAAATAAAGCCATAGTTACTTGACCACAGAACGTGCGGTCACGCACAAATCCACGAAAATTATTTTGCCTATAGATTATCTATATAAAAATAAATAATATATAAAAAATGTAAATAAATAATTTGATGCGTGATATATTGATTTTATAGTATCGTTGTCTATATAGTTCCTTTTTTTTTTTTTTTTTTCTAATAACCAAACGTAAAATTGACTAGTCAAATGATTTTTATTTATAGATTTTTTAAAATATTCATGTCCAAATAGGCTTTTGTGTTTTAATTTATTATTTAGCAACGAGCACATGTATTTGGTTGACTGGAATATTACAAATGGAATATATTTTAGGCGATATAAATAGTACGTAAACGAAGTATGTAGATACAAATCCTGCATTTAAGCTTGCATGTTATTGACAAGAGAGTCCATCTTATAATTCGCAGTAAAATAGAGACATTACATAGAATATTTTTCTAATATTTAAATGTTTATTTTTTTTTTTTAAAGTATAGATGGATGTTATTTCCAGTTTAAACGTTCAATAAAATCTGCAAATCTTTTTTTTTTTAAATATTTATTATTTTTTTTTTAAGAAAATGGATTTTATGAAGTGGGTTAAGATCTATTCATTGGTGAAATAGAGAGATGCATTGTCTTTCTGAGAAGTGAATATTTTTTAAAGTGCTAAATATTAGTAAGTTTTATGTATCCTAAAATGAGATAATAGAACAGTTTCACTTATTTAAAATGTAAGTAACATGTGACATTAAATATCCTTTTTCTTTTCTTTAATACGTAACATTTCCTTTGCATATAAAAATTTTGCCTTTCTTTTCTTTTTTTTTTTTTTTTTAATAATATTTAATATTTATTTTATTTAATATCAATTTTAATATTTATTTGGTTTAATATCAATTTAATATTTATTTTTATTTTATTATTACTTAATTTAATTATTCAATTATGTTACTTCAAATAAAAAGACCAGTATTAAATATTCATTTATTTGTTGCTGAAAGAACTCCTTAAAGCATGTAATGAATTTTTTAATAAGATTATTTAATTATTCCTTAAAATGTAAAAAAAAAAAAAAAAACACCAGACTCTATATACAGAGCTGTGAATGTATTTTATAAACTACATCAAATTTATATGAAACTATTGCTGATATAGTTAGCATTTGTTACATTCGCAAATAACTTTGAACGTAAAACGTTTAAATAACATTATTATGTCAAATAAAAACACCGAAGATGTAAAATTAATGTTAGCCTTAAGATTGCAGAACATTTTTTTTTTTTTTTTTTTTTTGTTTCTGTAAGATGTTGTCGATATATATATAAAAAAGACGGGATTCGTGTTTCATATTCGATTAAAAAAGAACAAGAATAGTTTGGCATTTTAAAAATGGACATTTAAAAAGTTGTAATTATTAAAATTAAATTATTCGCAAATAAAAAAAAAATTATAATTCTCAAAATATTTTTTGTTTCGTTTTCTCAGAAATGAAAAATTGTTTATAATATTAAAATTAATTAAAAAATTTAATATTTATTGTTAAATATTCTAATTGGTTATTTTATAAATGTTCAGTCTTTTTTTAATACGCTTTTATTAGTTTCACCTGTATGTTTGTATGTATGTTACTGACTTTTCCCTGGAGATCTGTTTCTCCTCATATACACTATTTAAGCTGCAAAGAAACATTTACAGGCATCTTTCAGAAAGAAAACAGTTGATTCTTTTTAATACGCTTTTATATTAGTTTCACCTGTATGTTTGTTTGTAACTGACTCTTTGGGCTCTATTTTGTCCTACTTTAAGCGATCAGATTTAATTTAAACGTTGTAGACTTATCAAGGACCGACGACACTAAAATATTTTGATAAGTTTATTATCTCATCATGATTGTAATCACCAGGACGAGTGATTTTATTTTAACTTATGAAGAGCAATTTAACCCATGTAGAATGAAAGTATTCAGTAAAGACATTCAAACCTACGTGGGACAGTGGCACAAACGGACTATTCACATTTAGCCTTTGTTTTACTCACAATTACATTATTGTAAGAACTATAGTTCCATTCCTCCGTACTGGGACCTCATTTAAATATTATAGTTTAAAAACACTAAAAAACATGCTTTTAGAGTTAATCAAAATAAAAAGTAAACAATAAATTAATAGTTTAAAAAAAAAAAAAAACACGTTTTGAGTTAATCAAACTAAAAAGTAAAAAATAATTGTTAACATAAGAATAAAATGAGTGACGAGAAAATGACTGTCACTGTTCTAAAAGCGTGGGGTGCTCGATATCAATCGTTATAATTTTTCACTAGTTTATTCCGAAATGCAGAGTTAGTTTTAAAATGTCATACAAAGCACCCCACGCTTTTAGCACCGTGACATTCATTTTCTCGTCAGTCATTTTATTCTTATGTTAACAATTATTTTTAATACTTTTTAGTTTGATTCACTCTAAAAGCGTGTTTTTTTTAGTTTTTTTAAACTATTAATTTGAGAAAAACTTATCCACAATTTTCAAAATGTATTGTTAAATTCATGAATTGTATTTAAAACCTCATAAAACCAATTCAAAATTTTTTTTGTTTTAAAAATCTGACTGAATAATCTGACTAATTGAAAATGATTGAACATATTTAAAAAAATAATAAGAGAGAGAGGAGGGGATTGAAAATGATCTCTCTATATATTAAACACAAATTTGAGGCGAGGTATTACATTAATTTAATAAAAATTTTTGTTATTCATTCAATTTTGGTAGTAACCAAGCTTAAAATGATGAGTTAGGCGTTTATTTATAACACACTTAATAATGTTTACCCACAAATATTTATTGATCCGAAAATTGTATATTATTTAATCTATTATCTATTAACAACACACTTGCCCGTCTCGTAATAGCAATGTGCGCCGCTGGTGAGCATTGGGATAAAGGTTCAATGCGCTAGCGGCTTTGTTACAGACACTTTTTCGAAATCGAGGAGACTCGATGGCGTTTGTAATGTTCAGCATTTTGTCTCGTGAGTCGAAGTTACCTGGTGGAAGTTTTCTCTCCCGAGCGATACACAAATGCGGGATAGTTCCCCCTAAATGTCAAACCGGAAGGCCCTGCCCTCCTTTAGCGATACGAAGCCAAGTTAGTGTTCTACCTAAGGGTGTTCCGTCAAAACAGAAACTGCCCGCCCTCCCTTTCCCTCCTTCTGCGAGAAACACGAGTTCATGAACTTGGTCTAGATATTGCTGTCGATCAAGTGGGATAAGAAACAACGATAATAACAAACAACATAACGCACTTATTTTCTTGAGAGCAATTTTAAAATGGAATGTTTTGGGCAATAAATGTCACAGACATAAAAGATATCTTGCATCTAAGTAAGCACGTTTTTGACATAAGATATGATCATCCTACGTGCAATGAAATGTTTTTCTGCTATTTTGAATATTTGATTTTTTTATTAAACTTAAACAGTATTATGTTCCCTGCTTTAATTTTTATGAAAATCATAAAATCTGCTTATGAAAAAAAAAAAAAAATAAATAAATAAAAAAAAAATGAAATCAGAAATATTTTATTTTTTAAAAATCTATGGAAAAATTGTAATCGTCTAATGCCGATGTACAGTTTACCCATGGGTATCTGCATTTTGGGGGCCTGATGGCCGAATGGCTAGCGCTCTGGCGTTCGGTACCACAGGTATCGGGTTCAAATCCCGGCTTTGCCCATGGGTGTTGTGTAGTGGTTCGAATCCACTTTAAACCGTAGGTCCCGGTCCCTAATAGGATCGTAGAGCGTTGCGGGGCATTGTTACTCCGCGTCCGTGGCTTACCATCAAGTTACACGCGCCCCCTGGGTAATGCAAAGTGGGTAACATCGGTGCAGCCCTTATGACAAGAAAGATCACGGTCTATTTGCCAGCTGCATTAGAAGAAAAAAAAAAAAAAGTATCTGCATTTTTTTGTATTTGCATTATTGGTATATGTTGTTTTTTTTTTTTTTTTTTTTTTTTTTTTTAATGATCGTCCATAGAGTGGAACATGGTAGCTAAAAGTGCTTTCGTAAGCACCACAACATTTTAAATCGTGTGTCGAAAAGACAGCATCGATGGATGTTCTTCCTCTCGTCGTCCAATGACCGGGATTCGTTCTAAGATGCAACCAGTAAACGTCTCTGAGCACTTCACAAAATGTCGTTCCATCTTCAGTGTTCATGTTTATATTGAAATCACCTGCCAAAATAGTTTGATATTCGTCACACTCATCCCCTACTGCCTCTTCAACTGCGTCTAAATTTCGTCAACCTGGCTTGGCATATAGCACGGCAAAAACGAATATTGTTTTTGAGGTATACAACTGCAATGTGCACACCCGTTTCATAATTTGGAAACGCTCGAGCTCCATGGAAATCAATATCTTTTTGGCATATATACATACGCCGTTAGGCTTTCTTGTACGAATTAGACTCGAATGGGTTTCGACACAGTTTGAAATCTAGAAATTCAAAACGATCGCTTCGAATCGTCCAAGTTTCGGCCAACAAAAGAAGATCGGTATGCATGAAACTTTGATCACTAGAGAGATCTTCGTGGTGAGCTTGAACGTTATGATACATGAATTGATAGCTATAGTTTTCCTTTCTCTTGTATAGAAATGCAAATATTGGATCAGATGCTGCCGATTCTAATCGTTTCAATTCTTTTGTCAAAGGATCGTCTTCTTTGGCCGTTGCTGGTGGGTAATAGTCATTCAAAATATATAAACCATTTGCTTTCGTGACACGAGATAAGCCCACGTACTGTAATGATCGACTCATACGAGGAGTCATGCCAACTCTAACGCAATCAAAAGTACATCCTTGTGATTTATGAATTGTCATGCTTTCGGCAACAATGAGAGGGAATTGTTTCCTTATCACATTCAAAGCTTTATTATTCGTTTGATGAATTTTTTTTTAATTTGGCGCTCAATTGTAGTCCAGCGATGATCTATTTTATGCTCGATCATGTATCGAAAAGAGGTTGCACGTGCTTCGAAGCCAACTTTTGGACCCTCTATAAATTCAAGCCAAATGCGTTTGATACCAAGCTTGGCAACCCCCTTCATCGTGCAAGTTTCAACTTTGCGTAAAAGACCGACCGCTCCATTGACCAATTTATCGCTCGTATTCAAATTACACGTCAGCATATACTTTGCGCCCAATTTGAATGGGATGTTATAATCTAAATTGTTTGTTTTCTGGCGCGGTAACTTCTTGGCTTGATTCAAGAGCCTCCTTTTAGCCGCTATGCTACCCACGCCTGAAACATTATGAATTGCAATACCGTTGTTGTGATTTAATCATTCTACTTCTCTTTCAATGGGAAAAGTCTACGAATAGTAACAATAGTAGTGAACAATACTTTCTTTTGGCATAACTTTATTTCGGATCGGACATCATTTCAGGTCGTTACCGAAAACAATACCCATTGGATACCCATGGGTAAAAAATGTTACAGCAACCAGATATTTTCGAAGTAAAACAGACATATGATGTATTCCAAAGGAAAACAACAACACCAGTTTAAGGTAGGATGAAGATTAAATTAATTGCGATTGTTAAAAAGTGAAGCAAGTGCCTCTCTTCATTACGAGACGCACCACACTCACACGGAAAATAACAGTTCTTTGAATTAATTATTTTTTTTTTTCTTCTCCTCTCTTTCATGGAGTAAAAGGTGCTCTTTTATTTCTCGGGGTCTATCAGCGGGTAGGGGGAGGGGAGGAGCGGCGGCATTGTATTTATCTGATTTTCGTGCTCGTCTCCTTACTTTCGGCCGCCTGCTCTTTAGCAGCCTTCTAGGGGACCGTCACTCTGCTGATTCTCAGCCGAAGGTGGCGCATGTACCGTGTAGGGCAAACTTTTTCGGTCGCGGACCAAAAATCGGGGGAAAAAAGTTTGGCGGATAAAAGATAAATTTTTTTAAATTTTAAGAACAATATACAAGTATTACAATTTAAATATGTTAATGAGATGAATGAAATTGCGATTTCATTTTTAAGAGTTCCTTATAGTGAGGTTCGGAGTGAGATGTACTGATTCTAAGGAACGAGGCAAAATGCTCATCTGTCAGTCTACTTCTGTAATTCTTTCTAAGGTTCATAGTTGAAAACACGTGTTCACATATATAAGAAGAAGCAAGCATAGCACTGATTTTCTGGGCGTGAGATATTAAATTTGGGAAACTTACTTCCGATAATGATTTGTAATACTCCAACTCGTTGGCGCCAATCTACAGCTATAACTAACAAAGAACTTCCGCTTTTAACACTTTACCGATTGAAAGCTGTATGTGCTTGTTATTTCCGTCGATTTATGTTTTGTAGAACAAAAATAGAGAAAGTAAACAGATCATCAGTCCGTTGAAAAAAAGTAAGAAAAAATAATATTCAATCAAAGTAGAAAAGGAGATGGATATATAATATATAAATATGTATTTCTTTTAATTTGAATCGGATCAGCAAATTAAAATTGTATCCGCGGGCCGTAGTTTGCCCATCCCTGGTGTAGGGGATCTGAATCAGCTGGCAGAGTTAATTGCAGTCACTGCTTTCATGAACGAGGAGACTGGACGAAATTTGTCTCAACGTGTGTAAGGAGAATGAGGAATTTTTTTTTGTTTTTTTTTGCATACGTAAATGCAAAGCAATCAGAAGTCCATCGTAACTTTATCTTCCCTTCATGTACTGCAGATAGGTCGGTCTAATGTCCAATTGGCTTGCACTCTGATCTTTGGTACCACAGGCTTCACGTTCAAATTCTGGCGGTGGCATGGGTGTTTGTTAGTGGTCGAAATCCACGTTAAACGGTTAATTATCCTAAAGTGTGCACAAAATGACCGTAAAGCTGCAAACCAAACCAAACCTGCAGATAAGCTGTTTGTGATATTGTACTTGAAGCTCACCGATGTACAACAACAAAAAAAAAAAAAAGTCTTTCAAAAATAGAGTTTCCGGAGGAAACAGTTCTTTGAGCAGATCGATTCGCTTCCGGTAAGGGTTGGTGACCATCATATACACCCTTCTAACGGACACACATATATACCACCAGAACACATAAATTATATAATAATTACTATTTTACTTTAATACAAAAAATATTTATAAATACATTTGACACCTATATCGACACGACATAGGTGCAAGAAGGTCCGAAATTAAATATGTTGGCGTGTCGGTTACAATCGTTGTTTTCAGAAACGGAAAGACTGCTTTTTCTCATGCGACACTCAAATGTTGGCAGTTTCTCCTAAAAGTCTTCTCAAAGAAAGCGTGCTCTCCACATCATCGCCCATTGGTGGGTTATATGTGGAATAATACATAAACACCAAGTCCACGGAGCGCAATCATTTGTTTTATTCCTTTTGAAGTTTTGGTTATTATTTTATGCTTGCCATATGTTTTTCTCTACATTTTCATTAACGCATCCATCTTTAACAACAACCAATAATTTACAGCTTGACACAAATTAATACTGTATTAAAAATTTATAGCTTTATAACATATATATGTGTGTGTTGAAATAAAAAAAAAGGGCTTGTATAGAATCGATTGGGCTGCATACTCCTAATAAAAAGAATTTTCTTTCGTCTGCAAGCTAGAAAATTTCATAAATAATGGATGTTCTTTTATATGTTTTAAACAAAACAAAACAAAAAATAAATGGTTCGAAAAAAAATTCTCTCTTTTCAAAAGAGTTATTAATTGGAAAATTAGAAAGAAAGAGAATTATATTAGATATAAATATGTTTGCCTTAAGCTTTTTAATATGAATTGTTTTTTGTTTTATGGATATGTTTATTAGTTGTGAAAGTTCTATGCTAACCATGGTAAAAGATTTATGCTTTAAGCTGGGACATTCAAGTTACTATAAAATATTTCTTTGTTTTTAAAAAAAAAATTCCGTGTTTTTCTATGCCTTTTTTTTTTATTTAACGTTTTTCAATTTTTTTGTAGAGGTTGTTGTACTAAAGTGTTTTTCTAGAAAATATTTTCTGGTTAAGACATTGCATTTTTAAAACTAATATATGTAAGAAAAAAATACTTTTAAGCTAAACATTTTTTTTTTATCTTTTGCCCAAACCTGATTTTTTTAATTTCTAAAAGAACTACAATCAAGCTATAAACACATAATGTATCTAAAATTTTATTTAAAAAATTTTGTAAGATTGCTTTTTATCTTTTGAAACAATTTTGGAGCAAGACATTCCGGATCTTTTCCAATGTAAAATTTTATATTCTCTATTTGTGTTAAGGTATAAAAATTCTTCTTTTGCACGAGAATATTTTCTGCATGGGAAAAAAAAAAAAAAGTGCAATAAAATTAAGTCCTAAAATTTTTAAAATAAAATTACTTATCATTATTTTCATTTGTAAAATAGTACATTCAAGTCGAACATTTTTCTGTTAACAGTTGGAAATAAATGACAAAAAATAATATATATAAACTAAGTAAAAGGAAGATTATATAACTTGACTAAAGAAATATTGAAGAAAGAAATTTAAAAAAATGTATACATCAGATTTGCGCAACTTTATAACATTTTCAAGACGTTATATATGTGATATAACTTTTATGTTTGTGTGTATATATATATATATATATATATAATATTTTGATATTCATGGAATATAAAACTTTAGTATATTATATATACTAAAATCCTATATGTTATGAATATCAAAGTATCTATTTTGAAATTGCAATGTCAATAAGATGCCAATTTTTTGTCGTTACTACATTTAAAAGATTTATTTTGATGAAACTTATCGCAATAGAGATTTTTTTTTTTTTCAATTATCTTCACCGAAAGAGAATAAACAAGTAATAAATAATAATAAAAAAAAAAAAAAAAATTTAAGTCAATTCCAACTTTTTTTCCACTATATTGCAGAAAGTCCTTTATAAATAAAGTTGAAATTTTCCTCTTACTTCTGGCGCTATCTATTGGTAGATACGTGCAACTTAAGTCTACAAAAAACTAAAAATTAATTCATTAAATTTAATTGATGAATTAATATTTGAAAAACTGTATTAACATCAAGTGTCATCCACTACAAGTTAAAAAAAATGTATTTGAACTTGACTGGATAAATAAAAAGTATTTTATAAACGATTGAAAATTTGAACAAGATATATATATATAGAGAGAGAGAGAGAGAGTGTGTGAGCTAATAGGAGGAATTGAAAGAATGAGAAAAAAAGCTGTTGAAACCTATTAATTTATTTCGATCTTTTACAAGATATCGATCAATTTATATTCCGTAATATTTTCTGATTCAGATTTAAGGATGACCCGAATGGTTTCCGATATCCAAATGTAAAGCACAAATACGAAATGTGTTGAACGAATTAATGTAATTTTTCCTGATTCTGATTAGGATGACCCGGACTGTTTCCGATATACCCAAATGTAAAGTACAAATTCGACATGAGTTGAACGAATTAATGTAATTTTTCCTGTTTCTGATTTAAGGATGATCCGGATGGTTTCCGATACACAAATCCGACATGAGTTAAACGAATTAATGTGATTTTCCTCATCATGATTTAAGGATGATCCAGATGGTTTCCGATACCCAAATGTAAAGCACATATATGACATGAGTTGAACGAATTAATATAATTTTCATGTTTCTGATTTAATTATGACCTTGATGGTTTCCAATACCCAAATATAAATCATAAACACGACATGAGTTGAACGAATTAATGAAAAATTCTCCTACGCATCTCTGAGTAATGATCTAAAGTGTGTGAAGTGGCATTTACTGAAGTTTTCCGAAAGGTTGCAGGTATGCAAGTGGCATACCTATTGATTTTCGTTCGCAATAGGGTGTCTTATCAGAAATTGACGGTAATTTCTCTCGTGAATCGAATTAGGGCCTTCGCCAGGAACCTCGCTTCAATTTGAGCCGGACCCCTGCCGCTGCACTTAATGGATCTGCCATCTGTTCCCTTTAGAGGTAATAGGAGGCAGTCAAGCCTCCTTCAAAAGACGAGACCTTCCTCGCGAGAAAAATAAAAGGGGAGACGAAGAAAAGGGAGAAATAAAGGGGAAAAAAAAGAAAAAAGAACTGTGGGGGCGTCAGAAGGGAATGTCTTGAGGGAGGACAAAAGAAACTGCTGACGATAATAGCCGTTCCTATCAGTAAACCATCAGGGAATGCAAATTACGTTTTCTCTGGTACTCACTTTCTTCCATGGGTTGATTGGGCATCATGTTGGCATCTTTGCTTGGAGACACTGCAGAATGGTTATTTCGGGGGATAAAGTTGATTAAGTTTGTCGTTATTCTCTAAATTAGGTTATTCCATTGAAGGATGGGGAGCGCTTTTGGTAGCTGTGTCGGATTCGGACCGGATGGGTTGGGTACAGGCTTAATTTCATTTGCCTCTTGTAATGAGGACAATCGTATGAGAGTGTTTTAGTGTCTTACTTTTGGTGGAGATTTCTCATTAATACTTTTAGAAATGAAATGAGATTTAATATATATGTATATATATTATTTGGAAAAATAGTTTTTAATCTATCGAGTTGGATAAGTTTTTAAACCTTTTTTTTCCATGGCTTGATTGCAGCTACCATGTTGACGTCTTTGTTTGGAGACACTGCGAAATTAAGTTAATTTGCTTTGTTGTTATTGTCTGAATTAGTTTATTTCCTTGAAGTATGGGGGGGTTTGGTAGTTATGATAAATACGAATTGTATTGGTTGAGTATAAAAGTAATTTTATTTGCCCCTTCCTTCAATTGTGTCTTTCCCTTTTTTCATTGATATTTTTAAAAATGTAAAGCGTTAAAAATAATTATTTTTATTTTGCGGAATAATTAGTGTTATACTTGATTGAGATAAGTTTTAGACATTACTATCTAATGGCATGAAAGACTTCTCGACTAATGATGAAATTTCGATTTAATATCTATGTGGAAATAAATTCTTAAACAAGTAATTAAAAAAAAAAAGTCAATTCTTACTTTTAACTTAAAACTTTTACTTTTACTTTTTTTGTCAATTCTTACTTTTTTTAATTCTATTGCAGAAAAGTCCTTTAAAAATAAAGTTGAAATTTTCCTCTTACATCTGGCGCCATCTATTATTAGATACATGCAACTTAAATGTTAAAAAAAAACTAAAACTAATTAATTTTAATTAATGAATTAATATTAAAAAAACTGTATTAAAATCAAGTGTCATCCACTACAAGTTTAAAAAAATGTATTTGAAATTGAGTAAATGAATAAAAAGGATTTTATTAACGATTGAAAATTTGAACAAGATATATTTTAAGATATATATATTTATAATTTTTTATTTTTAGTAATTATTATTCAATTGGCTAGCGCTCTGGCCTTTGGTATCACAGATTTCAGGTTCGAATCCTGACGGTGGTATGGATGTTTTTAGTGTTTCGGAATCCACCTTCAACTGTAGGTCTCCGTCTAATTACCCTAAAGTGTGCAAAAAATGATTGTAGAACGGCAAAATAAACAATTCTTGAAGTATTCGGGAAAAAAAATTCGCTGTTTTTTTAAAACAGAAACTGGCTTAAGTATAAGATGATCAATCATATTAGAGAATTTTTGTAGTGTACACTAACATTATTTTCTCAAAATAAATATGCTAGTTTGACGTGTTTAATTAGGTAAATGTAGGCGCATTAAAGGAAAGGTGTTAAAATTTATCTTTAGAGCTAGTGTTATAATATGGAAATTTTTTTTATTTTTAAGTAAATTTTTATATTTTTGATATCGAATATGTTTTTTTTAAATGTTAATTATTTTTATATGACTCTGGCCTGCTAGAATGCATAATATTTTAAGTTTAATTTATTAAGATTAATTTATTTTTAGATTGATATAAATAAATTTGTATATACTGTAAATAATTGTAATAAATTGTTCTGTAATATTGTACACATTATCCAATATCAATATAAAATAATGTTACATAAAATCATATTATTTCTCTTACTAGAAATTATGTAGGTTTAATACTATAATTCAATATTATTTAATTAAAAACTTCTTCAAAATAGATTTTAAAATTATGTCAATCTTTCCGTTTGAAAGACCAATTTTTTATTTATACTTAAAAAAAAAAAAAAAAACCCAACCCTCCTTTGGTATTAGAGAGTTCACGTCCGGTTGAAAAACTTTAGTAATTATTATTTCTTTTCTTAAAATAGAAGTAAGTTAAGAGATTGTGTTGGAATCAATCCTTCCAAAGTTTTCGAATCTTTAAAGAGAAGGTAATCACAGATGCTGGTGCGGAGATGATGAAATAAACTTCTTTTTATTTTTTTTTTTTCCTTCGTTCCTTCTCCTGGTGAGTAATGAACAAAGAAACTAATAAAAAAAAAAAAAAAGAAGGGGTGGAAAAAAAGATGCCATTTCAGGAAAGGAACCATAAAAACAGTTTCCTCTTTAAAAAATGAAATAAAAGGAAGTAGTTTGGTAACAAAACACCACTCCAAACCTCTCTTGTAAAAGCTGGAAAAATAAATAAAAAAAGTTAATACACCCCAACCCACAAAAAGTTTAAAACAAACCGTACCCATTACAAAACCATTTGAGAGAGAAAATCGAATCATATATATATATATATATATATATATATATATATTTCAAAGGCTCAACCGCTAGTTCAGCGTATCGAATTAGTGACAATAACAACATCAATGATGCGAGTTTTTAAGAGAAATAGATTTGAATTCTCTTAAGCCTTATTCTTTTTTTTTTTTTTTTTTTTTCTATTTTTATTTTATTTATTTATTTTTAAAAAACATAAAAGCTCCGTATCTGTTTCGCTGAAGCATCCAAGTTCTTTCTTGCAATTACGCTTTCGTTGCATAGAACAGTCATTTAGGTTTCTTATGATTCTACTTGCTTTGCATGCATTTTCTATTCTCAGTGGAAAAAAAAAATAGAACAAAAAAGACGATCGTTTGTATGCACTTATTGCTGAGATTTATGTTTTCTTTTTTTTTCTTTTTTTTTTTTTCTTTTATTTATTTATTTATTTTTCCCTCTTGTTCTGAAAGAGAATGTTTTCTGGCTCGAAAGCAGACGATAATAAAAGACCATGATTTAGGTGAAATATAACGGCATCATTTCGTGTTCTTTTTTTTTTGTTTGTTTTTGTTCTCGTTCGTGTAAAAAGAATTCCATTCATCATAGATTTCTTCGATCTCGTTTAATGTGTGTACATTCGAATTATTGGTCGTTCTAAAGGTAAGTAGAGGAGGGGAAAAATATTCTTTGAAGAGAGACTCGATATCTCTTTTACGCCCAAATAAACTCTTCGAGATATGAATTTGTAATGATCACCGCTGATGGTTTGTTATGGATAGCTCTCGAGCGATGCATAAAAATATCTGCTGATAAATTCTTTTGTCTTAAAACGTGGTAAGTCAGGGATTTATGTATTTATTTATTTATTTAATGCAGTGATGTGAATATATTTTTCTTTGATAAACTACTATAACTTACTTTGTTGAGCGATTTGTTTATTTATTATATTTAATGCATAGATTTAATCAGAATATTTATGGTACGAAATGGAATATTTATGGTACCTTTTCATTTTTTAAAAAATTTCTTTGTCGTTTTTTAGTATGAAAATATTTATAATTTATGTTGATATATTATTTTGTACTAAAAAGAATTAAGAATAATAACATTTGAATTTATGCATATCATGGAATTTATTTCTCATTTATAAAATTCTAAATTTGATTTAAGAAAGTAGCTATGAATTACGTAGCATTACATTCATTTCTTTAAAATGTATTATTATTATTATTATTATTTTTTGTAAATTATTATATAAAATGTTTTTAAATAAATTTTTTTCAATATATGGTTCGAAAAAGAAATCTACAATTTATGTTACTTGACATAGGTAACTCAATTATGCTTATTTAATTATTATAAGTGTGAATTATGATTTCAAATTTTAATTTTGCTTAATTGAAAATTTCACGATGTTTAATGTTAATTAGAAGTTTTTTTAATAGTTTGTGAAAATATAAAGTTAGTTAATTAACTTTCATTGTGTAAATAAAAGAAATGGATGTATTATATTTTTGATGATATGGTCTGTATCATTTATTATAACTATAAATCTAATTACTGTCCTATTTTACGTGCTTAGGATATAAAGTGAAGAAATAAACATATATTTCACATTTACTTACTCGGTTCGTTTTCTTTTACGTATAAGTAATGTGTAAAAATAATAACAATAAATAATGAGGATGATGAGATACAATATAGTGAAACATTGCAAGTTTCATCATTTTTTTTTTTTCTTCTTTCTTTAATGGCTGCTCTATTTACGTGAGGAAGTTTTTCATATTCGTGGTTAATTTTCAAAACAGGCTATGCATTTTACTTTTACTCGGAGTAATATATTACTATTTTTAGTTTTGAAAGTTTCTCTAAATTAAAACACTTTTGTGTGCAGTTTTTGATTGTCACGTATTCTGTGCCTTTAAATGTCTTGATTTAATGCACAAATTTTAATTTATTTTTAACGTTGAAACAAGTATGTTACATTATTAAATAGATATAGCAACTGTGGGTAAATGCGGCTCTTTCTCTGTTTAGATGCGGCTACGACAGACAGTATATTATTTTTATATTAAATTTGTCCCGAAAAGAGCAATTATATATGCACTCATGTCCAAATTTATCTTTATACATACACAAAAATAATGATATTCAATAAAATGTCCAATAAATGTGATTCATGTTTGAAGGAATGTATGAAAAGCAAGCCTAGTTAGCATTATCCAATAAAAAGTAATTAAACGGTTTCTGATATGCAAATGCAGTTGAATCTAGCACTTTCAGCAAAATGAATATCTGGATGAATTTCTGCAATGCAGCGTTTGATTTCAGTGTGTAAGGATTCAACTCGGCTTGCTATGGCTTCGAAGTATCATTTGAAGAATCTGCGAAATGGCGACTCATAAGCCATTTAAAAGCAAGGCAGCCAATCACGGAAGCAGCCAGGCGTCTGAATATTTAGAGACAGGCAGTCTCTACGTTTTGGAAACAATTTCAAAATTATTTAACTGTTGTAAGAAGGCCTGGACAAGGTCGTAAGCGAATGACATGTGCTTCTGAAGATCGATGTCTGGCAATAACTGCCTACTGCTACTGCTTGCCAGTTAAATCCAGAGCTTGAAGCCGCCACTGTAACTGCTGTATCAGGTAAACAGTTTACAGAAGGCTTAATGAAAAGGCCTTTATGCTAGAAAGCCAAGGCTATGTGTTTCACTGTCTTCACAACTAAAAAAGGGATCGCTTGAATTGGTGCAAAGAACTCAGAACTGGAGTGAACACCATTCGCCACATGTTCTCTTTACTGATGAGTCAAGGTTTTTTACAGATTCTAAACGTGTTTACATTTGGAGAAAGGCAGGAACACGAAATTATCCCTCGAATATCCCTATTATGGAATGTCACCATTTCAATAGTTATGTTTGATTGTATGGGGAGGAATAAATATCGATGAAAGTATGTCCCTACATCTTTTCAGCAGCGGATCTGTGACCGCCCGAGATATCGGGATGAGATCTTAGAGTCTTATGTAAGATTTTTCAGAGATGCATATGGATCTGACTTTTTTTATTTATGGACGATAATGCTCGTCCATATCGAACAAACCTTGTTGACGAATTCATTGAAAGTGAAGACATTCAACAAATACCGTAGCCAGCAAAATCACCTGATCTCAACTCGATAGAGAACTTATGAGACTACCTTGAAACCCCTTAACATCCTCTTCCTAGAAATGTAAATACTCTAAAGACAGCATTGCTGTAAGAATGGAGCTTAATTTCCCAAACTATGGTTAACAACGTTATTGCTAGCATGAAAACACTTTGTGATATATGTGTACAAGTCAGAGAAGATCACATTCCATGTTAAATTCGCATTCCATTCAGATTCCATGTTTGTAAATAAAAAATTAAAGTGTTCCCATGAACCTGGGGAGAGTGGCTCTCTTCTTGGTGTAATAGGTCAAATATATGCTGAGCCCCTATAATTCAAATATATGCCGAGACGTTACAATATTTTCAAATTGACGAAGTCCAACGAGTACTCAGTGATAAAAGCGGTACTGTAATCCAACAAATGATGACATTAATTTGCTGATTTATGTACATTCTCTATATTGTGAAGGTATACATTCTCTATATATAGAACATATATTCTACATTCTCTCTATATAGAATATACATACATTTTTTTATATTGTGAAGGTCCAACTCTGTTGGATGTCGATTATATTAACTTCTACGCAACCATTTTATTTTCACTCAATCTTTTCAAATATAAAAGTCTTTAAATTTCATTTATCTATTTTCTGAACTTCGATTTTATTGCTACAATCTCTTCTTGAAGTATTGACTAACGACTTGCACCTGAATTAAAATTTCACTTCATCATTACTGATAGAAATAACCACCGAACCGTATCTGGGCAAGACAGCCTATTGCGCAAAGATAGAGCTTTTTTAGAAATATTTCCCAACTTTTAAGTGACTTCCTATATGCCGTAACGCAGAGAAAGGAACGTGCCTCTTTTAAACAGAGCAGAAACCTCATTCAAGCGAAATCAAATCGTTACCTCACCCTATGCCTACATAATAAAAAAAAAAAAAAAACTCTCACAATTTTAACAGTTTTAATGAACGAAACTCTCTACACTGCTGGGTTAACTGCCCTACGGTGGATTTAAAGCTCCGCAAAGAGTTTTAGATAAAGGCCAACGTGATGCGAGTTCCAATAGCTGGAACTATAATTGTATGGGGGAAGAGTTCTTGGCTCTTAAAAACGAAGAAGATAGAGAGACAAAGGCATCTGGATGATGATTGCGATTCGAAAAGAGGATCAGTTGGAAGTCATCATATACGATGCCAGGACCAATGAAGTCAACGGAATTGCCTTTTTTATTTTACTTTTTTTTTTTTTTGTATCCTTGTATCCCTGTAGACTCTTAAAAGCGTTGTGAAGACAACTCAGATTACGTGATTCGTTTGCTAGAACAACCATCCCCCTTTTTTTTTTATCACAAAAAAGGTTCTGAACGTTTTTCTTTTGAAGTAGGGAGAGGCAAGTAGGTTTCCTTTGCAATGTCCGCTCTGTAATCTCTTGTTTCAAAGTAGAGAGAGAGAAGAAGAAAAAAGAAGAGATATCTTCCTCTTTTTGTAAGACAATAGATGAAGACAGTTGGATGGTTCCGAAAGAGGTTGTCTGCCAATTCTTTTAGTCCGTCTTTCTCTTTAATGTTTTGTTAATGCTGGGTATCTTGTATAAAAAAAGAGGTAGACTGCACAGTATTTTCTTTTTAAGAACCTCTTTTGCTTAGATTGTATTATATATTTTTTTTCCTGTACAATTACCATGTGGTTATATGATAGTGTTTAGTTGTCACAGCGTATTCTTATCACTGGCGAATAAAAGGAATTGAATACAAGAAATTTTTATTATTTAAATTTATAACGATTTGTAGTGGCTTTGAAGCTATGTTAGAGATGTGTGTTCAATAACCTGCAATCTAATCATTTACAGTGATTTCTGTTTTTAATAGCAAACCTATTTATCAAAAATTTAAACAGGTTTTTTATGTTTTTTTTTTTTATTCCATTTTTAAGGTCTCGTGTCCTCCTACTATAGTGTTATTAAAGAAATACAGAGATTTCTCACAAAACTAAAAATGGTTATTTCAGATTACTGTTAAACGTTTAATTCGCTGCCCAATGGTACCAAGCTCAACTAGAGTTCTGAAAGACCTAGGTTCGAATCCATCGATGCTGTCAATGTTTCCAAACATGGGATGTGTCGTTGGAGATTGTAACAACATGTTTAATCTTCTTCCATCATCAATTATGTGCCTGGTGCACCATGGGCATTTACCCTTAAAAAAGTGTTTTCAGTGGCAATACCCTGCCTTCATCACACGTTGGTTGGCTGTTCATGGTATTCATAAATTAAACTGGTCCAAAAATGTGTATGAAAAATATTATTTATATACACATCAACCTAAAACGCAATTTCATTTGCTGCATTCTATTTCTCTTTACATAGAAGTTAAAAGCATTAAAATTTTGCTACTTTGTTGTTTGTTTGTTTTGTTTCTTAGTTTGAGTATGTGCAACATAATGAGACTGTAATGTACAAAAGACAATTTCGATAAAGTCCGTAGAAGTGATTTCGTACCAAAGATCTAGGGATATTATTTTCGTGAATGATTTGCTCATGATTCGCACAGTTGGTTGAGTAAAGTATTTAAAGTCTTATCTCGTATTTTGCTTAAAGGGATCACAAATGACGAGATAAAATACATAATCGCATTTCTTCTCTCTTTGCATACCAATAATTTTTCAAGGTCTTTTTCTGTGACAGATTACTTTTGTACTAGTTTGCAAATTAATTTCATTAAAAAAGGAAGAAGAAAGATTATTTTGAATCTCTATGATATTTTTCTTGTTTATCAGATTAAATAGAAGATATATTATACTTTGGAAAAAAAGTTTAAAGAGATAAACGTTACTTTGAGGGTGCTGTTTTGTTATTAAATATTTAGATTTGCGGGGAATTTGATAGATTGTCTCAAGGTCTTCTATGGTTATGTCACATATCGGTTTAAGATAATATAATTTTTTTCCTCATATCTGTTGTATATTTTACAGTAATTCAAGAGTATATATGAAATGAAATGCTTTCATTGTTCCATTACTATTTATTTTAGATATTATTTTCTATTTATTTCGTTTACTATTTATTTTGCCATAGACTTAAAAAAAAAAAAGCATTATTATTTTATTTGAAAAATTCCTTAATTCTCTTATCAGGGGATAGTTTTAATTAAAAATTTGTTAACATAATTTTTGAATTTGTAAGTTCCACATAGATTACAATACAAAATTTTTTTCAGTATTGTTTCAAGATTTTTAAAATTTTATTTTAAGCCCTTAATTCATTGAGTTATTTATAGTGGAAAATAAATCACCATTATCAGTGGCTCAACAGTCCCATTGTGGGCCAAGGCCGCCTACTGGCAAATTTAGAGACTGGAGATGCTTTCTTTTTACGGGGTAGGGTTGTCAGCCATACGCCCAACACTCTACAATCACATTAGACCAGGAGTTACGGTTTAAAGTGAATTTTGAGCCACTACAAACATCCATGGCACCGGTGCCAGGACTCGAACACGAAACTTGTGGCAACGAGCGCCAGGGTGCTATTCACAAGGTCATCCCCCCCAGCTTGAAAATAAATATGTATATTTAAATCTTTCTACATGGCCACAACAGCTGGTATATAGCGCGTTAGGGCCCGTATACTATGCGCACTATAAATCCGTAAGCTGGAAAATCTTTCCATTGTGCTCTAAGAACAGACAGCAGAGGAAAGTGCGATTACCATTCTTGGTGGGGAGGGTCCAAATAAAAATGTGCTGTCAAAATATGGGTGTATATCTATATCTTGGATAGTAAAATAAAGCTGAATATTTTATGTATCTATAGTTCTAGCTGAGGGTAACATAAAGTGCCCGGTATTCAAAACAACAACTAATCTTTCTGCATTCCTTAAGTAAAAATATTGTATATATTTGGTTTGTTTGTATTGTATATATTTCTTATGAAATCTGAAAGAGACCTGAAATTCAAAATTGTTATATAAAATCTAATTTATTTAACTTTTAAATTTTTTTTTTTTTTTTTTTATCTTCTTTCGTAAAAATGGGTAGTAGAATAGATGATTTTTGTGTTTAAAATTTCAAATCTTTAGTCATTTTATTTTTGATATATTAATAAAAACATTTCTAAAATCAGATAAAAAAAACATATCTTAATCTCATTTTAATTATATACGCACAGATTTCGTTACGTCGATTGCTAAGAAAAGTAATTTAAATTACCGTGATAAAAAAATCATACTTCAAAAAAACCAATTTTTAATAAATAGGTGCTGTAATATAAATTTAATTCAGTTAATGCACATTCAACGTTATTTTCTCTTATTCTTGTAAGAAGTAAGGAAAATATAAATACAAGCAGATAGTGGATTAAAATATTAAAAGAATTTCTGACATTCCAATTGTTCGGCAATCGATCAGTTTTATTTTTAAAAAATATTTTTCTTAATTAAATAAGTAATTAAATTTTCAAATTTTTTTTTTACAATTCTTGTTGAAGCTATGCGATTTAAATTCACAAATATGGCAAACCAAAATCTTTTCGATATTTCAAATTTTAATAGCTTTTCACTGAATATCTCTCCATGTGTGTTTTTCACTTTCATTCTACTTTTTTTCTTTTTACGGTGTTTGACTTTTACGACTTTTAATTAGCCAGTATCTTCTTCCCCGTTAGGAATTTTTTAAAAAGTCTGTATTCCGGTATCTGAAATTTTTATTGTATTTTCTCTCTCTGCTTAATTTTTTTAATACACTGTGTCAAAAAAAAAGTTAGACCTATTTTCAATTTAAAATTCCCGCGGCTTATGGAATTTTAAAAAAAGTTTTTTTCTTTATTAGTATCTGGCACTCTCTTTGACATCAGTGTGAAATTTGACGTCAAACTATTCATTAGTGTTTGAGTTGCGCTTGGCTTTGTGAGACGCTAAAACTGATTCCGGCAATTTTTGATATATCTGAATTAATTGAGCAAAGAACTGGCATTCGATTTTGTTTGCGGAAACGTATAGAATGTTGCAAAAGGCCGCTGTAATATAAATTTAATTTAGTTATTGCACATTCAATCTTAATTTCTCTTATTCTTGTAGGAAGTGAGGAAAATATAAATACAAGCAGATAGTGGATTAAAATAAGAGAATTCCAATCGTTCGAAAACGATCAGTTTTATTTTATCTCGTTTTCACTAACAAGAACTTATTCACCCTGCATAAAAAATATTTTTCTGAATTAAATTTTCAAATATTCTTGTTGAATCTATGCGATTTAAATTTCCAAATATGGCATAGCAAGATCTTTTCGATGTATTTTAATTTTAATAGCTTTTCGCGGAATCTCCATCCATGTGTGTTTTCACTTTCCTTCCTCTTTTTCTAATTTTTACGGTGTTTGACTTTTACGACTTTTAATTAGCCACCGCTGCCAGTATCGTCTTTCCCCTTGGGAATTTTTTTAAAAAGTCTGTATTCCGGTATCAGAAATTTTTATTGCGTTTTCTCTCTTTCTGACTGTTTAATTTGTTTTCTGGTCGTTCAAAACAGCAACTAATCTTTCTACATTCCTTAAGTAAAAAAAATTGTATATATTTTGCTTGTATTGTATTGTATATATTTCTTACGGAATCTGAAATTTAAAAAAAAAAAAAAAGTTGTATAAAATTTAATTTACTTAACTTTTAAATTTTTTATCTTCCTTTGTAAAAGTTGGAAATATAAATTAATCGTAGGTGATTTTTGTATTTAATATTTTAAAAATTTAGTCGTTTTATTTTATGATTTATTAATAAAAACATTTGTAAAATCAGATAAAAAAACATTTCTTAACCTCGTTTAAATCATATATTCACAGGTTTTGCTACGTTGATTGCTAGGGAAAGTAGTTTAAATTACCGAATTAAAAGTCTTGTTTAAATTAATTTGGTTTGATGTGTCGCTCTACGGTCATCTTGGGCCACTCACAAACATCCATACCACCGCCAGGATTCGAACCTCAAGCCTGTGATACCAAAGGCCAGAGCGCTAGCCTCTTGGCCTATTTAAACTAAAACCATTTTTTAATAAATAGTTGCTGTAATATAAATTTAATTTAGTTATTGCACATTTAATCTATTTTCTCTTATTCTTGTAAGAAGCAAAGAAAATATAAATAAAAGCAGATAGTTGATTAAAATATTAAGAGAATTTCTGAAATTCCAATCGTCCGAAATCAATCAGCTTTATTTCATCGCGTTTTACCTAACAAGAACTTGCATAAAAATATTTTCTTAATTAAATAATTAATTAAATTTTCAAATATTCTTGTTTAATCTAATATGGAATTTAAATTCACAAATATGGAGGACCAAGATCTCTTCGATATTTTAATTTTAATAGCTTTTCGCGGAATCTCTGTCCATGTGTGTTTTCACTTTCCTTCTTCTTTTTCGAATTTTTACGGTGTTTGACTTTTACGACTTTTAATTAGCCACCGAGGCAGTGTCTTTTTTCCCCTTGGGAATTTCAAAAAAAAAAAAAAAAGTCTGTATTCCGGTATCTGAAATTTTATTGCATTTTCTATCTCTGCTTAATTTGTTTTCTGGTCGCTCAGTTTTGGTTTTTAGTTCAATTAGCTTCAAATGAAACAAGCTTGTAATGTTTTTTTTTTTTTTTTTGTTCATCTGCTTTTTCCATTTGCCATATGCTACTGGAAAATCAAATTTATTTTTGCTACAGAAAATCCTTCTTTCTTTTTTTTTTTCCTGCAAATAAAGATTTGAAATTTGTTTTGCAGATATTAGTGCAGAATTTTTTAATTCCAAATAGTGTAATTAAAAGTTCTGTTATGATTTCACGTTTTTAAACTGATTTTCGTAAGACCATTTTTTTTTTTTAAGTCCTTTAAAGTTTATAAGTCCAATTATGTTTGTTTTTAAATCGTTTCAGTTCTGATGCCGTCATTTTTAAATCACAATTTCGTATAGAGTTTTTTTTTTTTTTTTTAACTTTTAAATGAACAACCAAGTTTTATTTATATTTAGGTGAATAAAAATTAATTTGTATATAGAATTGTATTTTTTTCCATTAAAATTAAAACCAATGTATATTTTACTTTTTTTCCATTAACCGTAAAGGATTCAACATGTATTATGAAAATTAAAATTTTCCCCCAATTTATTATTTTTTTATCTTTTATAAAAAGTTTCATATATTCGTATTTTGTACGTTTTCATTTGATTAAACTGCCTTTTATTAAATAACCATGATTACTTAATAATTTATATTTGTTTAGACGAATAAAAATTTATTTGACGTGTCAACCAATCTTTCTACATTCCGTTAGTAAAAAAAAAAAAAAATTGTATATATTTTGCTTGTATTGTATTGTATATATTTCTTACGGAATCTGAAATGGACCTGAAATTAAAAAAAAAAAAGTTATATAAAATTTAATTTACTTAACTTTAAAATTTTTTTATCTTCTTTTGTAAAAATGGAAAATATAAATTAAGCGTAGGTGGTTTTTGTATTTAATATTTTAAAAATTGAGTCTTTTTATTTTATGATTTATTAATAAAAACATTTTTAAAGTCAGATAAAAAAACACTTCTTAACCTCGTTTAATCATATATTCACAGATTTCGTTACTTCGATTGCTACATAAAGTAATATAAATAACAGAGTTAAAAAAATCCTATTTAAACAAAACCAATTTTTAATAAATAGGTATTCTAATATAAATTTATGTAGGTCCCGGTCTAATTAGCACAAAATGACCATAGAGCGACAAATCAAACCTAATATAAATTTAATATTGTTATTACACATTTAATCTATCTTTTCTTTTTGAAGAAAAACACAACAAAGCAGAATAGTTGGTTAAAATATGAAGAGAATTTCTGAAATTTCAATAGTTCGATAATCGATCAGTTTATTTTATTGCTTTTCCCCTTGTAAAAAAAAAAAAAATGATTTTCTTAATTAAATTTTCAAATATTTTTACTATTGTTAAAGCTATGTGATTTAAATTCTCAAATATAGCAAGATTTCTTTATCGAAGAAATCTTTTAATTTTAGCTTTTTTTAGCTAATCTTTTAATTTTAATAGCTTTTGCACGGAATCTCTATCCATGTGTGTTTTCACTTTCCTTCTTCTTTTTCTAATTTTTACGGTGTTTGACTTTTACGACTTTTAATTAGCCCACCGATGCCAGTATCTTCTCCCCTCCTGGGAATTTAAAAAAAAAAGTCTGTATTCCGGTATCTGAAATTTTTATTGCGTTTTTCTCTCTGCTTAATTTGTTTTCTGGTCGCTCAGTTCTGGTTTTAGTTCAATTAGCTTCAAATGAAACAAGCTTGTAATGCATCTTTTTTGTGCATCTGCTTTTTCCATTTTGCCATATGCTACTAGAAAAATCAAATTTATTTTTGCTACAGAATATCCTACTTCTTTTTTTTTTTTTTTTTTTTTTTCTACAAATAAATATTTGAAATTTGTTTGCAGATATTAGTGTAGAATTTTTTAATTACAAATAGTGTAATTAAACCTTCTGTTTTTGATTTTTGCGTTTTTAAACTGATTTTTGTATGGCCATTTTTTAAGTCCTGTAAAGTTTATAATTCGGATTAAAGTTTGTTTTTAAATCGCTTCAGTTTTGATGCTATCCTTTTAAATCACAATTTCGTATAATTTTTTTTTTCTTCTAATGCAGATGGCAAACACTGAGACACTTGGTCTTGGATGCCTTAAGGCAAGCTCTGCACAAACGTTACTCACTTTGCATTACCCAGGGGGGGCGTGTAACTTGAAGATAAGCCACGGACGCGGAGTAACAATGCCCCCCGCAACGCTCTACGATCATATTCGACCGGGACCTACAGTTTAAAGTGGATAACCGAACCACTACAACATCCATGGCACCGCCGGGGACTCGAACCCGAAACCTGTGGTACCGAGCGCCAGAGCGCTAGCCACTCGGCCGTTCAGGCCGCTCAATTTCGTATAATAGTATACATAAATTAAGTGTAGGTGATTTTTTGTATTTAATATTTTAAAAATTTAGTCGTTATATTTTCTGATTTATTAATAAAAAAACATTTTTAAAATCAGATAAAAAAATATTTCTTAACCTCGTTTAATCATATATTCACAGATTTCGCTACATTGATTGCTAGAGAAAGTAATTTAAATTACCGAAATAAAAATAATCTTGTTTAAATTAATTTGGTTTGGTTTGTTGCTCTACAGTGATCTTGTGCCACTCACAAACATCCATGTCACCTGAAGCCTGTGATACCAAAGGCCTGAGCGCTAACCACTTGGTCTATTTAAACTAAAACCAATTTTTAATAAATGGGTGCTTTAATATAAATTTAATTTAGTTATTGCACATTTAATCTTATTTTCGAAAAAAGTAAGGAAAATATAAATAAAAGCAGATAGTTGATTGAAATATTAAAAGAATTTCTGAAATTTCAATCGTTCGAAATCAGTTTTTTATTTTATCGGGTTTTCACTAACAAGAACTCACTCCCCTGCATAAAATTTTTTTTTAATTAAATAATTAATTAAATTTTTTTTTTAATATACGTGTTTAATCTGTGTGATTTAAATTTCCAAACATGGCATGATCTTTTCGATATTTTAATTTTAATAGCTTTTGCACGGAATCTCTATCCATGTGTGTTTTTCACTTTCCTTCTTCTTTTTCTAATTTTTACGGTGTTTGACTTTTACGACTTTTAATTATCCACGGATGTCAGTATCTTCTTTCCCCTTGGGAATTTAAAAAAAAAATGTCTGTATTCCGGTATCTGAAATTTTTATTGCGTTTTCTCTCTGCTTAATTTGTTTTCTGGTCGCCCAGTTTTGGTTTTAGTTCAATTAGCTTCAAATGAAACAAGCTTGTAATGTATATCTTTTTTGTTCATCTGTTTTTTTTTCCATTTGCCATATGCTACTAGAAAAATCAAATTTATTTTTGATACAGAAAATCCTACTTTTTTTTTTTTTTCTACAAATAAATATTTGAAATTTGTTTGCAGATATTAGTGTAGAATTTTTTTAATTACAAATAGTGTAATTAAACCTTCTGTTTTGATTTTGCGTTTTTAAACTGATTTTTGTATGACCATTTTTTTTAAGTCCTGTAAAGTTTATAATTCGGATTAAAGTTTGTTTTTAAATCGCTTCATTTTCGATGCTATCATTTTTAAGTCACAATTTCATAAAGAAGTTTTTTTTTTTTTTTTAACTTTGAAATGAACAACCAAGTTTTATTTATATTTAGGTGTTTAAAAATTAATTTGACGTATCGAATGATATTTTTTTTATTAAAATTAAAACCTATATTTATTTTGATTTTTGATTATACTGAAAATCAAAAATTAAAATTAAAAAAAAAAAAAAATTAGAGAAAGTTCTTTTATAAAAGTTTCATATATTCGTATTTTGTACGTTTTTATTTAATTAAACTGCTTTTTATTAAATAATCATGTTATTTACTAATTTATTTTTATTTAGTTGAATAAAAATTAATTTGGCGTATCGAATTATGTTTTTTTTATTAAAATTAAAACCAATACTAGTATATATGATTTTTTTCTATTAAATATAAAAGGGTTCAAAATTGATTCTCATTTTTTTTTTTTAATTTTTATAAATTTCTATCTTTTTTTAAAAAGTTTCATATATCTGAGAAATTCGTATTTTGTTCGTTCTCATTTGATAAACCATTAATCAAAAGGGTTCAAAATAGATTATGAAAATTAAAAAAAAAAAAAAAAAAATGTGGAAAAGTTCTATTTTTGTAAAAAGTTTCATGTATCTGCATATGAGAGATTTGTATTTTGTTCGTTTTCATTTGAGTAAACTGCCTTTTATTAAATAATCAGGGATCACTTAATACTTTGTTTTTATTTAGATGAATAAAAACTAATTTGGCATATAGAATTATATTTTTTTTTTCCATTAAAATTAAAACCTATATACATATTATTTTTTTTTTCCGTTAACCATAAAGGGTTCGAAAGAGATTATGAAAATTAAAAATATGAGAAAGTTCTATCTGCATATGAGAGATTCGTATTTGGTTCTCATTTTATTAATAAAACTGTCTTTTATTAAAAACTTCAGACCTTTCTCTTTAAAATAATAAGTTGGCTTCTATTTTTGTATTAATAAAAAAAGGTTAAGAACTAAATGAATAAAAGGAAGTAAAAAATAATATTGTGTTAACTCGGAACTAAACTTTTATGTTGATTTTAGTATATATCAAGCTTCTAGACTTTGTTTTTAGAAATAATATACGTTCCAAAATATTCGTATAAAAAGGGTACTTGAAAGAATAATAGCTTCTGACATAAAGATTTGCGATTTTATTTATTTTATTATATAATTCTAGATATTTCATTTTTATTTAATGCTGCTTTATTATTTTTTTTTTCTTCTTTTCTGCTCTTTGGATGTTTTTTTTTTTTATGGTGAGGAAACCCTAAATTCTCTTACTGGCCAGGCAACCGGTTGGTCCCTAGAAAGAAAAAAAAAAAAGATGAAGGAACAGAATTCTGTTCTAATAGACGATTTTTCGAGCCAATAATTCCACTGGACAAAATTTCTTTTATGCTCTTCTGAGGTTTTTTTTTTTTTTTTTTCTTTTTTTCTTTGTAACTCCCCTCCTCCCATATCTGCCAGCTGCTGTGTTCGAGAAAGAAATAATGTTCCAGGAAAACATATTTCCTGAAAGAATTTTTCTTACTTACGTGAATTTTTTTTCTCCCGGCTTATATACAGTGTCCATGAAAAGAGTTATAGAAGTTCGCCAATGATGAACGCCGGTTTTTAATATAATTGCAGTGCATTCATCATAAATTGTTTGTCGGTTGTTATTATGTTATTAAACTAGAAATTTTCCATTTAAGAAAAACTTTTTTTTTTTCTCATCCGTCCATCTCTTAATTTCGTATACAGTTGACTGACATTTTCCTTCCATACGATACACAAATGTGAAGCAATTATATAGTGCATAAGATGAGCTTATATAGTATATAGGTGCCTGATGGCCGAGTGACTAGCGTTGTGGCGTTTTGTGCCACAGGTTTCGGATTCGAGTTCCGGCGGTGTCTTGGCTGTTTGTAGTTGTTCAGAATCCACTTATCATTTGACTGTAGGGCGTAGAGCTGACAACACTACCCCGTAAAAAACGAAAGCATCCACTGTTTAGAAATCTGCCACCGAGCATACGGCCTTGGCCCACCATGGGGTTGTTGCACCAATGATGTTGATGATTATATAATGAATAAGATGAGTGCACACTAGTTTATTTATACTATTTTAATATCATCCAATGTAAAAATAAATATCGAACTCTGTTTAGCATTGGATAATATTATTGTACAAAAGTGTCTCAGCACCAAGTGTACAAATTCCAAAGGAGGTTTGGTTTGGCTTATCGATCTACGGTCATTTTGTGCCCACTTTAGACTAATTAGACGAGACCTACAATTCGTGGATTCCGAGCCGCTGACAAACATCCATGACACCGCCAGGATTCAAACCTAAAGCCTTTGGTACCAATGGCTAGAGCGCTAGCCAATTGGCCATCAGGCCGCCCGAATAATAGGATGCGCTTAGACTACTCATAATCACATAGTAAATGCTTTCCTGGTGCGATAGGTTATCAAACAACTGCAGAAAGGGAAAGCACACAACAGAAGTGAATATGCTATGTTATTTATTAATCATTCTATATCAACAAAGTCACATGGGAGTTATAGTTTAACAATAACAAAGATGAGCTATGAATGCATATCGTTATTGTGCAGAATACCCCAGAAGGTATCGCGGAACATCCCGGCATGGTACTCTATAGCTCGAGTACTGGAATGGTCCTGTACTAGATTTAGCACATTAGTTTGGAATGCTTATCGTTCGTTCACGTTACATGACAGCTCTCTGGGAACAAGGACTCTCAGATTGCAGTTGATGCAGACGTTCGCAGAGATAGCATCGCAACATTTTAAGCATATCCATGCTTGCCTTAAATTGCGTATATTCTACGAACATCAGACCTCTAATATTTTTAATTAAAACAATTAAAAAACATAAGCTTGACAAAAAATTTCAACTAATGGGATGCATCACCAAACAAGGAAGAACATGACAAAACGGACTGTATAAACGAAGATGAATTGTAAGATTTCTGTATAATGTTTTGGGATATCTAAGAAAATATGTAATTGATAGTAAAGAGATACAAAAAATTGTTATAAACACTCACTTATGTCATGAATATTATCGTGTGCCCTCAGGCGGGATGAGTTAATTCTCGCTTATGTCATGAATACATTATACGTCATGAATACTCACTTTATTATAAAATACAGAAATTAATTTACAACACAGTTGAAATCATGACAAGAAATCTGAAACACTTGAATAAACCTCATGATATGGTTTCCGTTTCGTTAACCGTTTCCGATATGGTTTCCGTTTCGTTAACCGTTTCCGATATGGTTTCCGTTTCGTATGGCCCTTTCATATAAATGCAACGTTATAAATAAGTTTCTTTACTAAAAAAGAAATTAGACTTTTCATAATTAAATAAACTTTTTTTCTAGTGTAAATCGAATTTTTGACATTTCATCCCCTGTGGAGCGACTCTTTTGAACTTAAGTCAAGTCAGTTCCAGAAATTTTTAAAATTCACATGTATTTTAAAATTAAATTAAATAATGTATTTTAGTTAGAAAGTTTTCAAGCTATTTCAACGTAGATAACTTTAACGTTTTAATTTTTGCCTGCCTTATTTTCTTTTTAAAAAGTTGCTCTTAACCCTTTGCACTCGAATTTTTTTTCATTCGTATTACCAGCAACTCGAAGCGATTTTAGTGAAAGTATCATATTCACATGTAAGTGTGATATACGCATTAAAAGAAACGCATTATTTATATTGTTATTTGCATTGGCTCCGCTACGGAGCCCTCGATTGCAAAGAGTTAATTCATAATAAAAAACTTTATTTCAAAACTGAAGAACACTTTATGTTTTTATTTTATATACTGTGCTTTATCTTACTGTGATTAAGTAACTAAATATTTTTTTTTTTTTTATTATAGGTAAGTAAACGTTCATCTGAAAATTCTGTCTTCATCTGAAAGTCATGTCTCAGTCATATTAATAACACCAATGTAAGTACTTTATTTTCATTAGGAAACATGACACAATGTCAAGACGAAGAGAATTTAATTTAAGTCATATTGCTACAAAATATTAAAATATATTTCTGCAATATATTCTGCCCGATTTAATTAAAGTGATGTCGTGGGGAAAATATTTTAAATAATACTAAATCAATACATCAATTTTAGTATTAGGTTAAGTTAAATTAAAATAGGTCATTTATTAAAATTCCCTTTGGTTGCATAACGGGAAATTTTTTGTTTGTATAATATTGACTTATAATATTTCAACTTTTATCGGGGAAGAAAAATGCTACCTCACTGAAATATTAAAAATCTTTCTTCTTTATTAAAAAATACTTTTAAATATGTATATTTCACATAAAAATATTATTAAAAATGTATACTTTACTTAAAAATACTCTACTGTAACCGTTCCTCCTCGCATAGGATTTCGGATGTTGGTGAAACGGGTTCGAACCCCGTTTAGTTAAAAAGTAAATCCAAAAGCGAAAGTTTCCGTGTCCATGCTGGGTATGCGCATGATAGATCCATAGACCCGCAAGTCCTTCTGTTGGGTTCGAGGAGAATGAAAGAAGGGGTTGTATCTGGAATATCCAGAGTAATTGTTATTTGCAATCCGATTATAGAAAACATAAACTTTATTTTGAAAGAGATAACATAAGAATTGTATGACTGTTAGTAAGTGACTTTTTCACGTTAAAGCTGTGTCGCAGACCTTTCGTGGTATATCCCAAGTAATGTTGAATCTATTACTTCTGTTCCTTTATAGTGACGAACGACTTTCTGATTAAACTAGTCAATATTCGAAAACAAATGTCTCAATTATACTGTTCTATTAATAAAAGATCATACATTTTTTTTTTTTTTTTTTTTTTGTGCACTAGTTTGTGCACTTGTTTTGGGAAAGTTAATATGAAAGTAAAGGAAAGTTGATAATGAAAATATTTTCTATGTATTACAAATAAACCTTACAAATGATAGGAAAAAAAAAGCTCATTTATTGCGATATTAATTTGTTTACAAAAAGAAATTTTTCGAAACCGCGAGATTTTTATGTTGCATCACGTGTCATTAGAAATACGAACTCTTAGTTGATGAATTAGAAACACCAGTTTATTGATTTAATTGCTTTCAAAGCCACGCGATTTTTATGCTGCATCACGTGCGATTAGAAATGCGAAAGTTTTAATTAAGGTATTAGAAACACCAGTTTACTGATTTAATTTCTTTAAAACCACGTGATTTTTATACTGCATCACGCGTCATTAGAAATGCGAACTTTTAGCTGATGAATTAGAAACACCAGTTAATTGATACATTGTAGAAGTCGGCTTCATCAAATGAAATTAATTATAGCGTTTATTTGCGTTTCATTTACTAAAATTAAATTATTATCAGATCACAGTTTGTGATGAGTATATCCCCAGAGGGATTTTATACGTTTTGCATTATTTTTATTCGTAATTCTCCAGTAATGCGTAAGTAATTTGTTAATGTTTCTACCCGAATTTTATTTCAAAGTTTTTCGAATGCAGCATTCGTTAGCGTTAGATTGCTTAAAATCATCAATCAATGTACAACTTTGGCGAGACCGAAGAGGACTTTTAATTATCTTAATTTTTCAGTTCCTCTTTTTATTTATTTTTTTTTTTTAATGGCCGACGGAAAGGCAATTTATTAAAAGAAGCTTTTAAAATAATGAGGGAAGTAATGAGGCGTTGGAACTAGGCTTTGGATTTTTTTTTTTTTTTTTTAAATTTATACTTTTTATTTTCACTTTTATTGTTATTTGTATCTTATTTGAAGAAAGAAAAAAAAATAATTAAAACGTAAAAGAAGTGCTTTTTTTTTTACCTCAAGTTTTTTTTTTAATCAGTTTTTTTTTTTTACATCGTAATTGATATTGAAATATATATATATTGCTATTTTTACATATCCTATGTTAGCTGTCCGCAACAACGGATGTGTTAATTCGTTTGTAATTAAAAAAAAAAAAATTTTATAAGAGCTTTTTAATAGTAAAGTTAAAATAAAAACATTATTTTTTTTAACTGATGTTATCACTGAAAAAAATGATTTTTTTTTTTTTTTTTTTGCTTAATATTTATGATCGAGGAAAATAAGATATTAAAAAATAACTATATTTAATAAAAATTTTATGATGTATTAAATGATTTTTTTTATGTCCTTCGGATGCATTTTTATAATAAGCTAAGAATATTTTTGTTATGTAGCATATTCTTTGAAAAGATTTTACGTAAGCAATATAGTTCTTCGATAAAGTTTTTAAGTAGTGTATAAAAAGTGCATAATTCTTTAAATCAATTAATTTATTTATGTGATAGATGCGAAACGGGCCGGCTGGAGAATTAGCACGTTAGGTTTATGAACTAGAGTAGGGCGAAACTCGATAAGAAAAGTTGAAAAGGAAGCTAGTGTATCTACAGTGGGTAAAAAAAGTATTGGCAATTGCCTTAATTTATTCATATTGACAAATAAATAAAATGTTATGCAATTTTAGCTGTCGTAATTAAATACAAGACATCTTAGATATATAAAAATAGTAAAAATTTTATTTTAATTTGCATTTTCTACGATTTTTCTTTCAAAAACGAAAATGTGCGTGTCAAAAAAGTATTGGCAAAGGTTTAACTGCTATGCAAATTTTGTTACATTGAAGTCACGTGTTTCGACTGATAAGAAACTCTCCCGGTATAAAGTCTGCAAAACTACTCCAAAAGTGTCTATACATTATTTTGCGATTACTGCAGTAAAATGACTTCGAAATCGAAGGAGTTGGACGTTAGTGTTAAAAACACGATTATTAGGCTCAGAAATGAAGGTTTAACTTATCGTGCTATAGGAGTGCAGTTCAATATATAAGTTTATTTACTGTCAGAAGTGTTGTAAAAAGTTCAAGGAAACAGGATCAACGGAAAATAAGTCTAGAAGTGGACGACCTCGAATATTTTCTACAAGAGAAGAACGTGTCATTATTAACAAGGTTAAGAAAAACTCTAAAATAAGTGTACCCCAGATAGCTAGAGATGTTGCTTTCACTTCGCAAAAGACTTTCAGCGTACAGACTGTACGGAATGTTTTACACGAGAGAAGTTATTATGGAAGGGCAGCTAGAAAGAAACCATTCATCTCGGAAATAAATAGGAGAAAGAGGTTAGATTTCGCAAAATCCCACGTTGATTTATCTGAAGAGTTTTGGAACACTGTTATTTTTTCCGACGAATCAAAGTTTAACATTTTTGGCAGTGATGGACGACGATATGTGTGAAGGAGGCCAAATACTGAATTGGAAAAGCAACATTTAACTGCTACTGTAAAACATGGTGGAGGCAGCGTCTTAGTTTGGGGCTGTATGGCAGCTAATGGAATTGGCAACCTGCATTTTATTGATGGTATTATGACAGCACGTACATACATTGAAATTTTGCGCCATAACTTAAAAATCAGTGCCCAAAATCTTGGCTTGGGAGCATCATTCGTTTTTCAACAAGACAATGGCCCCAAGCAGACAGCGAATCTCACCCGTGAATGGCTACTCTACAATGCTCCTCGCCGATTAAAAACCCCACCTCAATCGCCTTGACATCAATCCAATTGAAAATTTATGGCATCTGCTGGATCTAGAAATCAAAAACATAAAATTTCAAGTAAAGACGACCTCAAACGTTTACTCTTGCAAGAGTGGCACAAATTCCCAACAGTACAACAAAGACCTTAGTTTCCTCTATGAGAAATGGATTACAAGCTATTGTAGATGCAGAAGGTATGCATACAAAGTACTAAACATATACTAATTTTGTTTTCGCTCATAATTTTGTCAATTTCATAATTTTGCCAATACTTTTTTTATCATGTAAATTTTGGATTTTCTCGTAGATTTTGACTAAAAAAATATTTAAATGAAAATTTCGTTATATTTGTCTTTTCTCCTTCTGTAATTGCTATGTTAAAATAAAATTTGTAAACATACTTTGTTAGCAAATATGATCATTTATATTGCCAATACTTTTTTATCCACTGTATGTCAGTATGGACACGATAAATCTGTAGATTAGTAAGTTCTTCCTTTGAGCCCGAGGATAAGGAAGAAGAGTTAAGGACAGTGTAACGGGTGTTTTCCTTTATTAAACATCATTATCAAAACAATAACCAAAAAATATTTCATTTTAAAATTCAATGATGATGTTCATTGTATGTACCCATACAATCAATCGTGACATACATAAATGGAATACAAAAACAAAATCGAATATATATAAACGTATTTCGAATAGTTCATTTTATAAGAGGGAATGATGCTGTCTAGTTAGACTTTCAGAGATAACCGGCACACATTTGTGACTTGTGGGGAGAGATTGCCAATGCGAGACATTCACGCTTTTGCAATTAAGCGACGTTTACACGGGAGCGAAAAACAACCCACGTTATCTCTGGTTGTGAGTGACAGCTGGTATCTTGATGTCTTGTATCTTGTCTTGAATATCTTTGATGTGCGGAAATTACCTATTCTGGTCGGAGCGGGATCGAGATATATGATTCTCTCGGATGGTTCTATCAAACCAGTTTATAATTGGTTCGCTAGATAGACTCGTCTCCCGTCTGAACGTGGCTTTGCATTCAAATCTATCTGTTTCCGAAAGCCGCATCTTCAAAACCAGGCTTCCAGCAAATTCTAACTTGCTCTCTTTTTTTTTATTCGGGCGGTCTGATGATCAATTGGCTAGCGCTCTGGCCTTTGGTACCACAGGTTTCAGGTTCGAAACCTGGCGGTGGCATGGATATTTGTTGGGGTTCGGAATCCACGTTATACTGTAGATCCCGGTCTAATTACCCTAAATGTGCACAAAATGACCATAGAGAGACAAACCTAACTAAACCTATTATTCGAAGTTCGCGAGTTTGAAATTCATTAAGATTTCGTCGCAGTTTGAACAAGTTTTAAAAACTGCGACAAGAGCTTGAACGCCACCAACTGCGAAAATTTAATTCGATAAAAGGCAGGCCACCTTATCTAATCTGCTAATTTCTTCTTCTTTTTTTTTTTTTTCCTTCTAATTTTATACTTCTTTGCTGCTGAAGCCGAAATTGGAATCTTGTTCCATTAATTATACAGAATGAATAGACGGCCACATAACCTCCTCCGTAACGACATCGTAGATTACTCGATTCACTTCGGTATCGAACGTTGGTTCAATCTTCTCTGACCAACGAGAAATTACGGACCCACTTTCAACCCCGCTCTCAGTATTTCTCAAAACGTCTCGTTCGAGAACCCCCCTTTTGACGCCCTTTTAAATCTCACGTGACGACGTTTCCCATATTCCCGGTAATTGATTTTTCGGAGAAAGGGCATTTCCTTTTGATTATTTTTGCCCCTGCTTCCGCTCATTTCTGGAGTTGTGCTGATTTCGGCTTCCGATTTCCGATCGTATATCACTCACACAGGAATGAGAAAGCCCGGCCTTTCTTTTTCTTTCTTTTTTTTTTCTTTTTTCCCCCCGTTTTTTTTTCCTTTTATCCGGGGCGGAGGAAAATACGAATGGTCCAAAGGTTTCTTTTTTGATGGGCATAAAAGCTCTTTGATGTTTTCTTTTATATATATAAAAAAAAAATAGGCATATTTCTTACGTCGACAGAAAACAAAGGCTTTGAGAATAATTGTACTGTGTTTGCAAACTGCAGTGCTTTGTAATAAGTTTTTATGTTTTGATCTTTTGTGTGTATGAACTTTTAAACCATTGAAATGTCCTTTGTTTGGAGGTGCATCTTAATTGTAATTATCAACACTCGAAAATCGAGATGCTGATTGAACTCTGCGGTCACTTTGGCTGCAATTGCTGCTTCCCTTTTAAATATTACAATCCGCTACAATACTCGTCGGTTTCTTTCACTCAGCTTCTCCTTCCGTCCACCATTTTACTTTGCCGAGCATGTCTTGCCTCTTTGTGTGTACGCTGTCATGACTTTAGACATCGTACCTCTAGAAACGCCTAAAATCTGGGATGTTTCGGTTACAGTTGCTCCAGCTAGATGGGCACCTAAAATTCGCCTCTTTGAAAGACTGTGAGCTCTGGCATTTTATGCTTTTGACAGAAATCCAAAACGTATGCAACTTCACTAAAACTACCTCATGTTATCACCATGATATACACTAAAAATAATAATAATAATAATAGTAAATAAATAAAAATTTTCTGATGGCATTTAAAGCAACACTTTTATTCACAGGTGTTTCCAATCTTTTGATCCGGCCAGTGGCCAATTCGCAGAGCTCTGGCCGTTATACCATAGGTCTCAGGTTCGAATTCTGGCGGCCGTATGGATGTTTCTTGGTGGTTCGGAATCCACGTTAAACTGTAGGTTCCGGTCTGAACGCGGTCCAAAGTGTCCACAAAATGACCTAGAGCGTCAAACCTAACCAAATTTCGATATTATTTGGAGTTCGCGAGTTTGAAATTCATTAAGATTTTGTCGCAGTTTGAACAAGTTTTGAAAATCTGTGACAAAACTGGAACTGCGAAATTTAACTCGAAAAAAGGCAAACCACCTTACCTAATCTGCTCATTTTTGTTTTCTTTTCCAATGTTTAACTTCTTTGCTGCTGAAACAGGTGGAAAGCCGAAAGAAACTTGTTCCATTAATTATTCAGAATGAATAGACCGCCACATAACCCTCCGTAACGACATCATAGATTACTCGATTCACTTCGGTATCGAACGTTGGTTTAATCTGCTCTGACCAACAGAGAAATTACGGGCCCACTTTCAACCCCGCTCTTTCGGTATTTCTCAAAACGTCTCGTTCGAGAACCCCCCTTTTTTGGCGCCCTTTTAAATCTCACGACGACGTTTCCCATATTCACGGACGACGATTCTTCGGAGAGGGCATTTCCTTTTGATTATTTTTGCCCCAGCTTCCGCTCATTTCTGGAGTTGTGCTGATCTCGGCTTCCGATTTTCGATCGTACATCACACAGGAATGAGAAAGCCCGGTTCTTTTCTTCTTTTTCTTTTTTCTTTCCTTTCTTTTTTTTTTTTTTTTTTTTCCTTTTATCCCGGGGCGGAGGAAAATACGAATGGTCCAAAGGTTTCTTTTTTCATGGGCATAAAGCTCTTTGATGTTTTCTTTATATGTATAATAAAAAAACTTAGGCGTAGTTTCTTAAGTCGACAGAAAACAAAGGCTTTGAGAATAATTGTACTGATATTTCCAAACATTACATGTGCTTTGTTTAACGTTTTTGATCTTTTGTGTGTATGGACTTTTAAACCAATTGAAATGTCCTGTGTTTGAAGGTGATCTTAATTGTGATTATCAACACTCGAAAATCGAGATGCTGATTGAACTCTGCGGTCACTTTGGCTGCAATTGCTGCTTTCCTTTTAAATATTACAATCCGCTATCAATACTCGTCGGTCTCTTTCACTCAGCTTTCCTTCCGTCCACCATTTTACTTTGCCGACATGTCTTGCCTCTTTGTGTGTACTGTCATGGCTTTAGATATCATACCTCTAGAAACGCCTAAAATCTGGGATGTTTCGGTCACATTTGCTCCAGCTAGATGGCCACCTAAAATTCGCCATCTGTTTGAAAGACTGTGAGCTCTGACATTTTATGCTTTTGACAGAAATCCAGAACGTATGCAACTTCACTAAAACTGCCTCATGCTATCACCATCATATATACTTTTTTTAAAAAATTTAAAAAAAAAAAACTGATAAGTAAAATTACATTTAAATGCTTATGGAGCGTATTTTTAAATGTCACTTTTATTCACAGGTGTTTCCAATATTTTGATCCGGCCTGGTGGCCAATTGGCTAGCACTCTGGCCGTTGGTACCACAGGCTTCAGGCTCGAATCATGGAGGCGGTATGGATGATTATGAGTGGTTCAGAATCCACGTTAAACTGTAGGTCCCGGTCTAATTAGTCCAAAGTGTGCACAAAATCACCGTAGAGCGACAAACCTGACCAAATCTATTATTCGGTGTTCGCGACTTAGAAATTCATTAAGATTTTGTCGCAGTTTGAACAAGTTTTAAAAACTGTGACAAAAGCTGGAACACCACCAACTGCGAACATTTAATTCGATAAAAGGCAAGCCACCTTACCTAATCTGATCATTTTTTTTTTTTTTTTTTCCCCTTCCAATTTTATACTTCTTTTGCTGCTGAAAAGGTTGCAAAGCCGAAATTGGAATCTTGTTCCATTAATTATTCAGAATGAATAGACCGCCGCATAACCTCCTCCATAACGACATCATAGATTACTCGATTCACTTCGGTATCGAACGTTGGTTTAATCTGCTCTGACCAACGAGAAATTACGGGCCCACTTTCAACCCCATTCTTTTGGTTTCCTCGAAACGTCTCGTTCGAGAATCCCCCTTTTGGCGCCCTTTTAAATCTCACGTGACGACGTTTCCCATATTCACGTAATTGATTTTTCTGAGAGAGGGCATTTCCTTTTTGATTATTTTTGCCCCTGCTTCCGCTCATTTCTGGAGTTGTGCTGATCTCGGCTTCCGATTTTCGATCGTACATCACACAGGAATGAGAAAGCCCGGCCTTTTTTTTTTTTTTTTTTTTCTTTTTTTGCTTTTTTTTTTTTTTCCTTTTATCCCGGGGGCGGAGGAAAATACGAATGGTCCAAAGGTTTCTTTTTGATGGGCATAAAGCTCTTTGATGCTTTCTTTATATGTATAAAGAAAAAACCAACGGCTTAGTTTCTAACGTCGACACAAACAAAGGCTTTGAGAATAATTGCACTGTGTTTGCAAACTGCTTTAGTGCTTTGTAATAAGTTTTTTATCTTTTGATCTTGTGTGTGTATGGACTTTTAACCAATTGAAAAATGCAATTGTAGGCAAATCGAATGTAATATTGATTCGTTTACGATTTCGCTGTAGCTCGGTACCAGAAGTGGAAAAAACTTCCTTTTTTTTTTTTTTTCTAATGCAGCTGGCAAATTGTATTCGATGCCTTAAGGTAAGCGCTACACTGACGTTACTCACTTAGCACTACTCAAGAAGAGCGTGTAGCTTGGAGATAGCTACTGACTCGGAATAACAGTATCCCCGCAACGCTCAACGATCATGGTGGACCGGGACCCTACTGTTTAAAGTGGATTCGAACCACTATAAACATCCATATACCATCCATCCAAACATAAATATACCAAATTCTATAAATACCATGCGTCTATAAAATATGCGTCTATAAATACCATGCGTCAAATTCTATAAAAATGCGTCTATAAATATCACAAATTCTATAAATGCGTCTATAAATATCACAAATTCTATAAATACCATGCGTCTATAAATATCACAAATTCTATAAATACCATGCGTCTATAAATATCACAAATTCTATAAATACCATGCGTCTAAAAATATCAATTCTATAAATGCCATGGGTCTATAAATATCACATTCTATAAATACCATGCGTCTATAAATATGCCAAATTCTATAAATGCCATGCTATAAATATCAAATTCTATAAATACCATGCGTCTATAAATATACCAAATTCTATAAATACCATGCGTCTATAAATATACCAAATTATAAATACCATGCGTCTATAAATATGCGTCTATAAATATACCAAATTCTATAAATACCAAGCGCCTATAAAATACCAAATTCTATAAATACCATGCGTCTATAAATATACCAAATTCATAATGCGTCTATAAATTACCAAATTCTATAAATAATGCGTCAAATTTTGTCATTAAACTATTTGCCGTTATCGTGTGGGTGGGATCGAAAAGAATCTGTTGTTTCATATAGACCGATTACATCATATTTTATTGCACTGGTTTAAATGAAGAATAGTTGATTTTGTAAAAGTTCAATAAAAGTAAAAATCTCTTTTTCACAAATTTACAAGACCACCCCTTCCCCCTAATCGAAATCATGTTTCTTATCTCACTTGGTCGATAGTAACATCTAGACCAAGTTCATGAACCAGTGTGTTCTCATGGAAGGAGGGTAAGGCGGGGGGCAGCTTTTGTTGTAATAGAAGTAGGTAGAACTCTTACTTGGCTTCATGTCGCCGAAGGAGGCCAGTGCTTTCTGGGAGGACTTTTAGAGAAAACCCCGGCAAACTTCCACCTGGTAGTCCGACTAACCGAAGGGGCTGATGGCCGAATGGCTAGCGCTCTGGGGAACTTGTGGCATGGGTTACAGATTCGAGTCCCGGCGGTGCCATAGATATTTGTAATGGTTCGGAATCCACTTTAAACCGTAGGTTCGGTTGCATATGACCGTAGAGCGTAATGGAGCCCAGTCAGATTTCTCACCCACATCATTCCCAAACTGTATAAGGGCAACCCAGCTTTATGCACAGTGATGTGGTGTGGTGTAGTAGTAGAAGTAGTAGTCCGACTCACGAGGCAAGATGATGAACATCACAAACGACAACAAAAGCCATGAAGCTGTATCAACAAGAAAGCCGCCAGCGGATGGAACCTCAGCCCTAATGTATAAAAGCGAATACGATATATATATTTCATATTCGCTACGAAATTCATATTCCCCGAAGTATATATATATATATATATTATTATTACAATTGAGAGTATAATTGTTTTTAAAATTTATATAAATGATTTAAGTTCTTTAAGTATTGCATGATTGATTTTTTTGTTTTATCAATTGCGCTGAATGTGAGTGGTAATAAATTGTTTACTAGCTTCCGAAATATAATTAACTGATTAAAACTCTCAAACTTTTAAGAACTTTGGAAGTTTTCTTTTCGAATCTCTTGAACGAAATAGTATTTGATTAAAGTACTAGTTAAGCAATTATAAAACTTCTTTCACTAGACAACAGTCAGACAATTCGAAAGTGCGATTTTGGCGTCAATAGTGAAATAAAATTATTGAACTGAGAATTTACTTGAATCTTTTATTTTCATTTGTCTAGACTTTTCTTTTATCGGAATTATTGATTAATTGTTTGAATACTTTAAAACAGCAGTAGTTGGTTTATTACTAAATTCATTTCACTTTTTAAAAAATCATGAAAAATCATGTGAGATGTTACAAAACATGTGTCATAACA